>JADRCH010000289.1:57173-73314 GCA_019843965.1 Rhynchomys soricoides | reverse complement strand
TAGTAGTAGTAGTAGTAGTAGTAGTAGTAGTAGTAGTAGTAGTAGTAATAGTAATCATAATAATAATAATATCTTACTCTCAGAAAATCACTGGGCTGGTTCTTTCCAACCTACTATAAAAGATTCAAGCACCCAGGGGCTATCCCTAAAGCTGTTAACTGCCTATGGAATATGTTATCCTAACTGGCCTGCCTTGTCTGGTCTCAGTGGGAGATAATGTTCCTGTTTCTGCAGAGACTTGATCTTCCAGGGTAGAGGGATACCCAGAGAGGGCCTCCATCCTCTCAGAGGAGAATGGGAGGGGGTCTGAGGGAAGGGACTATGTGAAGGGAGGGAGAGAGAGGGGCAGAGGCTGGGATGTAAAGTGAATACATAAATAAATTAATGGAAAGACAAGGTTCAGGCTCCCTAGACTTGTTACTCAGTAATAAAGCAAATCCAAATCTTTGCTTCAGTGGCTCTGTAGCACACCTGTGGGTGCAGGACCATAAGAAAGCTAATGTGAACTGACTATGTAAGCCATAGTAACAGTATCCTTTGTCTGGAACACAGGAACATAAGAGTCCTGTATCTTTTACCAGCATTGCCTTGAAAAGTGGCAGGTTATTCATTAGTTCAAAACTAGGAAGAATTCTCACACCTTCCATGTTTCCTGACAGTTCTGGTTGGTGATGAGAATTAGATATTGATACAGCTTTCAGGAAGATAAAGGTAGTAAGTAATTTTCACAGTCTGTTGCAGAGACAGAAAATTAATGTGTGGGACCCATAACAAATGTTATTCTCAGGTTGTGAGTATATGCTTTAAGTAAGGATCCTCGCAGTCTTATTAAAGTTTGGAGACTTACCGTCAGAGGTAGTATTGGGCAAGCCCCTGGAAGACAATATGGCTCATAGTGGAAGGAAAATCATTGTAAAGGTATTAGAGTAGCAAGCAGGCAAAACTGGATGACAATGTGACTATACGTGACAAGCCAAGGAGCTCCAGGGGTAAGATAAATGGCATTAATCACATGTGTATATAGCTCAGAGTGGTTGAAACTTTAGTATCTTAGTCTGTTAGGTTTCCCTTGTAACACATGACCTGGGCAGTGTGGCACAGGCAACAGTTCTAGAGGCTGGTAGAACCAAGAACAAGAAGCCTGTAGATGCAAGATCTGATTTCTAATGGGGGTGTTCTTGCTGTGTCCTCATTCACAGGAAACAGAGATAGGGGAAGCATCCTTGTAGGTCTTGTGATGAAGACAATAATCTTGCTATGAAGGTTCTATCCTTGTGACCCATTTAACTCTTAAAGGGCCTACCTCCAAATACCATTTCTTTGGAGACTGAAGTTTCAAAACTTATAGCTTAGTAAGACAGGGATATGCAATCCATAAAAATTAGAAAGATGTTTGAGTATGCCTTGCTCATTTACGTGGTGACTACTCTCTATCTTCACACTTCCAAGCCTCCCCACCTGTTGTGGTTTGAATATGCTTGGCCCAGGGAGTGGTACTATTAGGAAGTGTGGCCTTGTTGGAAGAAGTGTGTCACTGTGGGAGAGGGCTTTAAGACTCTCTTCCTAGCTGCCTGGAAGCTAGTCTTTTCCTTTTTGCCTTTGGATGAAGATATAGAACTCTCAGCTCCTGCTGCACTATCCCCTGGAGGCTGCCATGTTCCTACCTTGAAAATGGACTGAACCTCTGAACCTGTAAGCCAGCCCCAATTAAATGTTGTCCTTATAAGAATTGCTTTGGTCATGGTGTCTGTTCATAGCAGTAAAACCCTAACTAAGACATCACATCTTTAACTTTAATCTCCATTCCTTTAAGAAGAAAGATGATCGGGATGAGCATGGAACTAAAGCCTTGGAACCAAGAAGCAAAAGACATGCAATCATATGTGTAAACTAGAGAGGTTGAAGGAAGGAAACTGCTCAAATTGCTATGGACACATGCACACAGGTCACTTCAGCACTTTCTCCCATTGCAGAGGAACAAGCGGGTTCAGCTGTGATGTGGATAGGACCCACGGGTTAGACCCATTAAGCCAAGCCAATATAGTATTGTTATTGCTTCTACAACAATAATAGGAACTGAAGTGCTGTGTGTCTGTAAGTGGAAAAGGGACTGCTCATATTTAAGGACAGCTGTAGGTACAGGTATATGTTGGGACAAAAGGTCTTATGTCACCAGGAAGTAAGTAGGAGTTGGAACTATTCTCTGCTCTCTGTCTAAAATTCTCCTCTACCAAATAGAGTTAGGCCTCTTCATTTCGATGGTTTTAGATATAGTTATTATCATGTCTATCAGTAGTGGTGTCTGGCTCTTAAGCTATCTCCTGATTGACTGCTTGTGAAGTTTCTTAGGATTGTGCATATATCTTTAATATTTCCAATTTCCCCAGAAAGCAGCGGAAAACTACATCTCTAGTCTCTCACCACAAATCAGAGCTAGTCCTTTAGTGGACTTCAGATAATGGAGCTACTGCATTCATTTGCCAGCTAACTTTCAATTAGCTCCCATTAAGTTGCATTGCATGTACTCAAGCAACTTGTGGCATGGTCTCTATCTCGAAGACTTCAAACCCTAATGACCTAGCTGAGATAAACATCTCTAGGACTGATGGTGTTCCTGACTGAAGCCTCTGGCAAACAGCAGCAGCCTCCACCCAGAGGCATGGAAGGGTTGTAGATTTTGTCTGCCAGGCATGGTGACAAGGTTTATCTCTTTTGAGAAAGGGCTGTTACCTTAACTGTGCATACATATGGAAACCCAACACCAAGTTTTGAGAAGTTTTGAGAGTCTCTGGCCTGATATTCCTGATTAGCAGTTGCTAGCGTAGAATCCATTGATACCTGGATGGAAGAATCTACCATTCTTATTTGTCATGGAAACCATCTATTCAGAACAGTCTCTCTAGCTCACTGTCATGTTGGCTTTACATTCAAACAAAAAAAGAAAGGAAAGGAAAGGAAAGAGGGAGGGAAGGAGGGAGGGAAGAAGGAAGATGTTAGTTATGAATTGGAGTAAAGTTTATAATCAAATGTATTGCATAGAACAAAGCTCAGCAGCACTCCTCCTTCTTGTCCAACCCCATTCACTCTTACCACTGATGTCAGCACTCACTATAGCAACAGATGTAGCATCACCTCTACCCTCTTAAGAGCAAAAGACTATCTTATTTCATACTTACTGATTCCAACCAACAAGTTGACTCTTTGCATCAAGATGGGAGGGCATACTGAAAGTAGCACTGCCCCTACTCACTGCTGAAGGGTAAATAAACTCCATCTGACATCCAACCTGGCTAGGACTATTAAGGTTGAATCCCTAATGTGGACACTTTGTAAGGTACAGGGGCCTTTACTTATGGAAACCATACTATTGTCTTCCTTGGAAGAAATCTGAACCAGTGTTGAGTTTTCCCAAGTGTTTCTAGTCCTACTCTGTTATGTCTTTCATCACAGACATTACTTAACAAAGGACTAATAGTTAAGCCATTTGTCAGGACCCATTTGCCCTCACCATACCTTAGAACTGCCTTAGAGAAACTGAATTAGAAAACTTTTAGAGGCTGAAGAGATGGCTCAGTGGGTAAAGTCCTTGAGGGATGAGGCCCTGAGGTAAATCCCCAATACCATGTAAAAGCTGGGCATGGTGGCAAGCACCTGTGACCCCATGCTGGAAAGATAGACAGAGATGAATTTCTGAAGCTCATTAGCCAGCTGGTCTAGACAAATTGGCAAGCTGAAGGTTCACTGGCAGATTCTGTGTAGAAATCTAAGGGGGAGAGTGACAGGAAAGGGCACAGAAAGTTAGCCTTTTCCTACGACATGCATATACATGGGTATGCACACCTGGACAGACAGACACCCTCCACGAAGAAATTCTATCTTTTATCTTGCAAGCTCAAGAATCTAACTGAGATACATTGATCCATGAGACTGTTCTCTGAAAGGGATTATCTCTTGTCTAACACATACCTGTGGCATGCACACCTGTATTTGTGTGAAACAGTTCTCTCTGAAGCGCAGAATTTATTCCTGACTAGTCCTATGCATGACACCCCATTTTTTCCCTGAAGTAACCTCAAGTCAACAGAATAGGTCCACACAGCACACAGCCTGAACCCAAGGCCACCTAAAGTGCTCACACTTAATTGTTCAGTCATGTTGAGTCTCCTGGTGAATTGACATGCCCTAGGTTAAAAGAAAATGGCTACTTTGTATAGCACATTATTGTCCAAATCCCACAAAAGTGACTCAAACCAGCCAAAGTGAGGAGAAATTGCAATTCTGGAGTTTCTGTAAAAATGCCCTTGACCCTGCTTCAGCTGAGTCATCTGGATGAAATATCTGGGAACAAGTGAAGGATGATTGGGAAGGGTAAAATTAGAAGTGCCAGATGTGACCCATCAGTTTTTCAGAAGAAAGTCAAACCTCAGGCACCTGGACAGGAGCAAATCACACACAAGAGGCACATGGAGGGAGGCACATGACTAAGCTTGTGTTTTAGAACCACCCCCAGAGACCTTGGCCCTGAGGAAGCTATCCCAGATGCTCACAGTTATCTTTATTTTAACTGATTGATATTCTGACTCCCCTACTCGTCCCACCCATGGTCACCAATTCAAAGGACAGGCATATGTCACTTAAGCAGAGACCTGGATATATATCTGTAGCCTGGTGTCTTCAAATTGTGGGTTCCAGGACCCCCACAGATAACAAAATTGTTGATGCTTAACTCTTATACCAAACAGTGTGCTGTCTGCATACAACCTAAGCAGATCTCTCCTATAGTTCAAATCAATTTATATAATTAATAATGCCTACTCTAAGTGCTGAATAGTTATACTGTCATATTTAGAAAACAACAAGAAAGAAAAGCTCTGTACATGTTCAAATTGTTTATTAAGTATGTTCCATTTGTGGTTAGTTGAACTTATGAGTGCAGAACCCCCTGAATACAGAATTAGTAAAATCAGACAGTCCATACCAAAAGAGTTTTGAGGTGAAACTACACTCAGTCATTCCAACTGACATAGGAACAGCCATCCAGGAGCTCAAGAAGTGGTTAACCTGAGATCCCAAATTGATGGAGTTATCACTTGGGGATCCAATGATTATGAATATTTTTTCCCAGGAATACTGTAGTTAACCTTGAAGTCACAATTCTTAAGTGGAGATCAGGCAAGAGCTTGCCATTCCTTTGAGCATTTTATGAATTTTGTTAATGTATGCATAACTAATTATATATATGCATAAACATATATGTATGCAGATATATATATACATACATATAAGTACTGTATTATGATATGCACATGCCATGGTACACACTTAAAAGTGAAATGATAGCCTTTGGAAATAGATTCTGATTCAACAGTGGGATCTAGGAATCAAATTCAGGCTGATATTGTAAGTGCCTTTACCTGCTGAGCAATCTCACTGTAAGGTGCTCAAAAATTTCTAAAGTACTATGAAATGTTCCCTTTACTCTGGATGTAGGTAGGGTCAGCCTTAATGCACTCACCAGGACAGAAGAATGGACTGCTGTGAACTGCTGTTTTATAAACCTAGATCATGTTTGTTTCTATGAGTATCTGCTATGGTACCCACATTAATGTCTTGGGTAACTAGAAGGGTCAGTATAGAAATTTGAGGGGTGTGTTCTCCCTGAGTAGACCCTTATCAGCTTTGCTTTTGCTCATCTAGTCTGGTATGGTACTCTATGGGAGCAAGTCTGAAGTTAACACTGAAAGGGCTCTAACACTGCAACGTGGAGCTCTATTAAATAAAGTGACATTAATAAAATGCTATCTGAGATAAACCAAATAGACTTGTTACTACCTTGCCAGATGAATCTGACTCTTTGATGAAATTAAAAAGAAACAAAACAAAACAGAACAAAACAAAAAAAACTTACCAGCAGGAAACTATCGATGTACGGTATGGACAAGAAGCAACCATTCTTCGTGGGTCTCTTATATCTTACACCTCTTGCAAACACAAGCACCTAAGATCTTTCCAAAGAGATTTCCTTATTCAAAGAATTCCAAGTCAGAGACGCCTGGATATCTATTTGGCAGAGAGTTAAGTTTTATATCCAGTATGATGAAGACAAGCTGTCCCACTACCAGACAACATGTTTGGCAGCTTTGCTGGCCTCCTAGGTAGATTTGCTAAATATAGGTTTAGTCAGGACTTTTGCAAATCAATGCATGATGCAGCCTGAACTTGTGCCAAAGATGTCACCTACTTGAGATTTTGTGCACAAACTTGTAGTTACTATTATTAGATGTCCTCTAACTATGACCTCAGAGGCTCATGCCTTCTTCCAGCACCACTTCAATAGCTGAAGCTGCCTTGATGCCCTGTACTATGCTTTGGAGAAATGTCCTCTAAATGCCTGTGTGTTAAAAGCTTGGTCTGTAGTGTATCACTATGCAAAGGCAGCAGAATCCTGGCAAGATGCCTGTAAGACATGGAGGCTGGCCATTGAAGGAAATTGTGGGTCTCCTGCCCTTCCCTTTCTTTTCTTCCTTAGCCATGAGACAAGCAGTTTTACAGCATCAGGCACTCATATCATGGTATGTCACTTCACCACAGGCCCAAAGCAAGGAGACCAACAGAGCATATAACTGTGATCCAAAACCATGAGCTTAAATAAACTCTTTCTCCATAGAGGTCAGTTATGTCGAGTATTTCATTATAAATACACAAAGCTGCCTGACAGCTGGTAAAGAACATACCTTCTATGACCCTTCATGGTTCATGACTCAGTCACTGGTGTTTTAGTCTGTAAATGGCTTTAGTTTTCCTTCCAAAAGACATTATTCCTGCTGGTATGGTCACTAATCTAAAAGAATGCCTGCCTACACTGTCTATAAGCCAAAGCTTAGCCCATACAAGTAAGTCCACCCTGTAAATGTCCTCTTGCCTTTGGCTGGTAGCAACACAGTGAGCTGTCTGGTTTGCAGAAAGTGAACTTTGTATCAGAAAGTGCAACTGGTCTCTCCAGAACACAACAGCATTTAATTTATCTTCTTTGGAGTTATTTTCTTTCGGATACAGAAAATAAATTGAGAGGAGCAAAGAGAGGAGTGTGGGCTTGTGTTTCCCTCAGATTAAAGTCATTGATTACAGGCTGACATCATGGGAGCTGCTGATACAATAAATTTTTGTTTTTCCTAAATGATTTTCTCGTAGAAGATTAGGGTTCTGAGGGGGAAAGTTGTAGCAGTCAGTGCTAAATTATTAGCTCATATTTAATACACAGGAGTCTGGCTTACCTGCTTGGCATTCATTGTGTCTACAACCCTGTACTCTCTCCCCTCAGCACCCATAAGAACCTGAAGTTCGTCCCAAAGCACCATGATAAGAAAAGCCCCCAACTCTGCCCTCATGCCATTCTCCTTATGGCACCAAGGTGCCTAGGGTATCTTCCAAGTGCTTTTAAGTTCCTTGTCTCTAAAGAGTGCTAAATTGGGTCGGATGTATGGGATTAAGCTCACCTCATAAAATTTGCTTGAGAAAATCTCAGATCCATTAATGCTTCATAAAAATTTTACAAGGTTTCTGCTAAAGGAAGGAAAACAAACAGAGGTGGTGTCGGCATCGAGGCGCTCCTTAAATCAAACATTCTCTCTCTAATGCATTTTTTTTATGGCACCAATCAGAAAAGCAATCAACCATGAAGCCTGCGGCTTCTTTTGCTTCCATTCCTCGAGCAAAATCTGTAGTATTTTTAAGCATTCCGCATGAGGACAAGCTTCTCTATTAATATTAATATACACCCATAGTAAAAACACTCTCATATATACATACATATAACAATACCTATCAATCCACCCATCTCTAGATAGATTAGAAAACATCTATGATCATCCAAATGCCCATATCAAGATTATAATTGCCCATCATACAATTTGAGACCAGGAAACTAGGATAAGATGAAAAATTAATCTTTCTCATACCAATTCCAGGGTGGTAGGCAGGGCATATAAGAAACAATGGTTTCTGGATATATAGAAATCTTGACTTGAAACATCCTTCAAATGTGGAAGGAAGGAAGGAAGGAAGGAAGGAAGGAAGAAAGAGGGAGGGGGAGGGAGGGAGGGAGGGAGGAAGGAAGGAAGGAAGGAAGGAAGGAAGGAAAAAAGAAAGAAAAAAGAATGGGCATATAAGATTGCTAGCAATTTAAATGCTTTTATATTTCTTTATGTTTGTGTTGTTCTTAAAGATGAATGACAATAAAATAAATCACAGGTAACAACCAGACTCTAGGGTCTTAGAGGGCACTAGTTTTGAGACGTGTGAGAACACCATTTAGAATGATTGACAGCCCAGCTCCATCTGTAGCACACTGCCCCCAAAGTCCAGAGCTGTAGGACCCAGGGGCACTGTACCTAGACATCCCCTTGATAAACAGACCTGCAGAAAGGAGAATGGAACGCTTGGACATGGTCTCCTAAAATGATAAGGGACAGTCTGTCAGCCCTTATCCTCCAATTGTGTAATTTCCTTCCAAAGTTTTTTCTTCACGACAGACAAATGACTAAAATATAGAAGCAATAATAACACTACCAAATATTGCTTAGATTTCTCTCTTTTATGCTCCAGATATATTATAATTATCTGGTCCTCAAACCAGTAAAGCAACTGTAATATCTTGGAAAGAAAACAAGATTTGTACTAAAATAAAAACTGGTATTTAAATTCTAGTTTGGCCAGCCGCTAGCTTATACAACTTTAGACCTCTACAAACCTGTTATTACTATGTAAATTATGGATGGTTATCTGTAACATCTCTTAAAAGTGACCATAAATCTAGTGTGCCTCAATGGGACAGGAATCATAGACTTGGTCCTCGATGATGGCACTATTGGGAGGTGCTACTACCTCTCCCAGACTGGGCCTACTGGGAGGCAGTGGGGTTACTGAGATGGAAAAGATCATAGAGGTGTAGATGAAGGAATTTACAGTTAGGAAGGAGAAGAAGGAAATGACATAATTATACAATAATCTGAAAAAATAACAATTTTTTAAAAGTTAATATGGAGGCTCCAACCCCTTTGTCTCTCTCTTTTCTTTCTGGCCACCTCAAGGTGAACAGCTTTGCCTTATTATGAGTGGTCTGCTACGATGGTCTGCTTCACAACAGGTCCAAATATATCACAGAAAGCCCACCACTGTTGAAGCCATGAGTCCTTCATTGCTTCCTTTTCCTTCCTTTTAAGTTGTTTATCTCGTATATCTCATCATAGCAGCAGAAAGCCAACACCCAGGACATCACTTAGATAATTATGGAATAAAGTATTATGTTTGCTACACTTTTGTACAGTGAAGGAAGTCAATTAACAATACAGAGCAAGCTTGTAGCACACAATAGAATTCAGTATGTCTCTCACTTCGGATGCCTGAACATGTTCCTTCCTGTGACTCAAGGCTACCCATACCATAGAGGTAGAGGTTGACCTTAAAAAGAAAGGAGAGGCTCTTCATTCCTGCCCAGTTTGAGAGCCATACAATTGGAGGGAATAAAAAGGAAGCCAAAAAATGTGAGACAACCCTATCCCAATGCTGAAAGGTTGAGTTTCTTGCTTGGCAGCTATTTACACTGTCACCCAACCCACAAGCAAACAGACAGGGAGGGGATCTGAGCTCAGTGCAGTAGAAGCAGGAAGGCTGGGAGACTTCCAGAGGTTTCCCTCTGCTTACCACACTTGAAAAAATGTGGCCACAGACTCAAAGCAATGACCAAGTATTGAGAGTTGTCAGGGAATGCCTGCTGACATCACTTCTGTTGAGAAGCAATCAATCCAACGATGAGGCTCTGGTCCTTTTCCATTTCCTGTACTCCCACAAGCCTATTTAACATGGATGGCTCTAATTATAGCTGTAATAACTAAGACTCTGAAATACTCCAGGTCACCATACCACCTTGGATGTGTGGAGCCTGGAGTCTCCCTGATGCTCCCGTGTGAATGGGGAGAGAAGTCATGGTCTCGATCAGGAGTGAAGTAAACCCACGGCACTCACCACTCAGCCTGTCTGGTTCTGACCAGGTCTCCACAATGCTGGCTAATGGACATCTGTGGCATTTGCAGAGAGGTTTGTTCTAAAGAAAATCGATGGTAGACTCCTTGACACCCACTGACATCAGACATCCGAGAGACACTGGCTTCCCCACCTGGCCCTGGGAGTTCTTGAGTGTGCAGAGAAGGAAGTGCATTCATTCAAGGCCTTTGCCCCATAGGTTTTGTAAATAATTCAGTGAGATGAGGAAGAGCTATCTTAAGAACAGGCTTAAGGTGCAGTCTTGCTGAGGATTCTAAAATGTCACCTAGTATGCCTCTGGTCATTTTCTGCTGTTGTTTTAAAAGTCAAACTAGGGAATAAACTTAGGAAAATCATAGTTTGGTATTAGTAAGATAGAATGTGTCAGTTCACTGGTGGAGACACCAGTTCCCAGATCCTACTATTATTAAATCCAAGCAAGCCGTGGGACGGTGTAGAACAGGAGAACTGACAGGACATTTTTCTTAGCTCTTCGAGCTGCTTAACCTTGGTAGTCAAATTGATTGGATTAGAAAACGCCTAGGAGATAGGAAAGCACAGCTTTGATGTGTCTGCCTGGGTGTTTCCAGAAAGGACTACATCATGAGGCTGATGACCTACGGCAGGAACGAATCCTTTGATGGGCTCAGAACATGAAGATGTGCCTGGGAAGCAGTGAAAGTCGGAAGGTGGGATCTACTAACTATGTGTCCTTGGGGGTGTATCTAGTTCTGGCCCTTTCCTTCTCTTAGCCTCCTCTTCACAATTATGAGAACTGCTCTGACACCTCTGATACTGTGAGCCAAGCAAGATAAGTGATTCCTCTCCTTGATTTGTTCTCTGCTGGTCATACTGATGAGGAACATAAGGAGTATAGGATTCTCCCACCACCAGTAGATTTCCTAAGACACACTGGGATTTTAAAAGGTAATTTGTTCAATCCTTTGCACTTTTGCAGTTCTTAAACACCATTGTCTACACTAATTATACTCAGTACTTCCTCACTGTGGTCATCTATACTTCCTTCTTATTTGTAAAATCCTGTTTGAATGCACCTAAAAAACCCCTTTCCTCCCTAGTGCCTCTCTTAGAAAAAGGGGAGCCCTAACAGTCAACAAACAGCTATTGTCCAGAGCACAACAGGATCCAAGCATAAGTAATTGGGGAAGGAGGAAGCCAAATAGCCAAGAGTCAGCATGTGTAGAGAGATCCCACCTTACGACCATTTATCTCAGTGCCATTTCAACCATGGCAGAGCATTTCCACCAATCAAACTGGCAAACCTCAGCAAAATTATAACAGTCAGCACAGATGAAAGTGATGCTGTAGAGAAATGAGCAATGCACCTATGCAAAAGGCAATTTGACAGCAGGTGTCAAGGGAAAAAAAAAACATTGGCCATGTGTATATTCTCAATTGTAATTCTACTGGAGGAATCTATCCTATGGAAATAATCACAGTGGTGAACGAAAACACCACAAGAGGAAGCTCATTCAAGCAGTATTTACAACAGCAATGTTCTCCATAACTGCTTATCTCTCCAAAAACTGGAGATCGTTACTTAAAAGAGCGATAGCCAATCCATGAAGTGGAATACTTCACAGCAAGAACATATTACAAACACAGCTGGAGAGATGGCTCGATGGGTACCATTCTTGCTATGACACATATGAGGACCTGAGCTCTGATTCCTAGCATGTACATAAAAGGTGAGCATGGCAGCAGATGGCTATAACACAGTGCTGTGATGGGACTGACTGTTCAAGCCAAGAGAGCAAGGTTCATCGAGGAACCCCATCTCAGAGAGAAGAGTGGAGAGTGAAAAAGAAAGGCACACACCAACCCCAGAATTCCTACGCTGCATGCAATGAGCACATCATGCTCACACTTGTATATACTAGAAAGAGAGAAAGTGATTGCTTACACAACATTCAACATTCAATAAGAAAAGATGTTATATGATTTGTAGGAATAGACAAAAAGATCATATATATGTGTGTGTGTGTGTATAATTGCAAGTAAAATATAATTATGCTTATGATGTATAAAATTATGACTAGCCTGTTACCAATAATGAACTATGAATGGTGACATATAAATATGTAGTTTTAATATGTCTGTTTGGTTTGTGCTTACTACTACTTCTTAAGACTTTCCAGCAGCAAACATATGAGGCAAACATTTATAAAGGTAGCTTCATGTACTACATGTGTTGACTTCATGTACTCTATAAAGGTTGACTGGGCACATACTTTGTGTTGGTTATAAGAAGTGCTGATAGAAAGAGAAAAAGCTATGTAATCCTCCAGCAGCATCTATCTGAGCCTGGAAAAAGTGGCCTGCTAGCCAGTGGAAATTCTCTGGACATGCCAAGTATAGCCTTAGTCTGCAACTCTGACCTCCCTCTGAGACATGAAGAAGCTAAGCCACACCATGTGTCCACTGACCCCCCAGGACCTAGGCCAGAGCAGTGGCTGTCCCTGCTCATTACTAACACCTGCAGGGGTCACAGAGGCCCTCAACCAACTCTAGTAACCAAAGCATCCTGTGCTACTCCAAATGCCTGTGTTTAGCTTCCCAAACAACTGACCCGAATCAAGGAGAAGTGAAATGTTCAGCACACTCTACAGAGTGGCTATTTTGAAGTAATGAAGGTCTTACCTTAAGTCAAATCTCTGGTGGAATCTAGCCCTGAGGCATATGTTTAGTGGTATTGCTGTAGGTAATGGTTTGACTAATTTAGCTACAAGTTACTAAATGATAGCACTTGACTTTGCCTTCCTTGCACCTAGACTTAGCATTATCAAAGACAGTTGCAGTCTAGGAGCATCCAGCTGCTTTTCTGCATCTCTCCAGAGTGACTTTGTTCTTCAGGCTCCTTTGTCAGGTCTACTGCCTCTTTATATCACAGCATTTATTCCTCTTCCTTTCTTGCTCCCCTCTCTCCTCCTTATCTTTTCTCCTCTTGGTTTATTAAATGTTTTAACCTAAAAATAATTGTCTACTTTCTTACTCTACCTGCCTCCTTTCTAATTAGAAAGTACACATCTCCTCTACAGAAGCTTGGGAATCAGTGAGCATTTGGTGTTGTGTCCACTGCTAAGACTCAACCAAACATAATAGCGCCCAGGTCATCAGTGTCAAAGAAAACAGACCCAACAAAGTGACTAATGCATAGAAGCTGTTGTGGGAAAGCTCTGGTGTTTTGATTTGTGAGTATGAACTGCCTGGGTTCCCAAAGATTCTAATATGTTTACAGTACTTTTAACTTCCTCATCCAGCTTCTGAATAAAAATAAACAAACTCTCTCTCTCTCTCTCTCTCTCTCTCTCTCTCTCTCTCTCTCTCACACACACACACACACACACACACACACACTACAACAACAACAAACACCACAAGTCATACAAACTCAAACTTGGCTTCTGCTATTTAAAAAGCCTTGTATATTCTATACATCCCTGTAACCAGAAAGATGGATCCCAATTTTAGTCCTAAAATACATCTTGAAAAGTCTTGTAAAATTTAGTGAGGGATACAGTCTGCCTCTATTTTTGAAAAATTTAGCACCTCTATTTTCCATGCCTTTGGCAAAAAAAAAAACAAAAAACCAGTGTTGCCACGCTTGACAACCCACCTGTGGCCATCTTCTTTCCCAGTGTTCCTTGCTGGTAACAGGAAAACTGAGCTCAGTGCTCTCAGTCCAGGATGCACAGGCAGCTAAATATTTATTTTTTCAAGATTGACAAAACCTGCCCTAAACAGGGAAAGTTGAAGTATATTCTCAGTCTCATGGTCTGGCCATTTATCCACCTGGCCATAACAATAGCAAAATGACTAAATTGCTTCTGCCATTGCTACTCTGAGGATTAAATTTTGACAGAACAGAAGTTGAAGTAAATGTGGGTAGAATGAAACAGAGATCCAGCCCCAGCCTTCACCAGCCACCACAAACAAGAACCATGCTTGCTTCTTTTACTGGGTTGTTTATTCATTCATCTACTTATTAAGAAACAGGGTCCAGGGGGAGAGGGGAGGAAATGGGGAGGTTCCAAAGGGAATATATGAAAAGGGGGAAACATTTGAAATGTAAATAAAGTATGAAAAATAAAAAAAATAAAATAAAATAAAAAAGAAACAGGGTCTTTATATGCAGTCTAATTTAGCCTTCATCCCCCATAGTAGCTTACAATTCACTATTCTACTGACTCAGGCTGCCCAGTTCTGAGACTAAAAGCCTGTGCCACCATATCCAGCTCTGTTCATCTCTAAAGTAAACTTGGTGAGTGGTCTCTCTAAGTGGGAAAGCTAAATAATCCCTCTTTAGTGAACATTCAGTTTGTAGCTATTGCTTCCTGCTGATAATTAAGGTAAAAAATGCACTCAAATAGGTAGTTATCATAGAGATGTTTACAAACACACAAGAAAATACAAGTCTCCTCAACAGTACCCAGGGTAGAGAGGGTCTACTTGCTAGATTTGTGTGTCAACTTGACACAAGCTGAAGTTATCACAGCGAAAGGAATTTCAGTTGAGAAAATGACTCCATGAGATCCAGTGGTAAGGCATTTTCTCAATTAGTGATCAAGGGGGGAGGGCCCCTTGTGAGTGGTACCATCTGTGGGCTGGTAGTCTTGGGTTCTATAAGCAGGCTGAGCAAGCCAGTAAGCAGCATTCCTCCATGGCCTCTCTGAATCATCTCCTGCTCCTTAACCTGCATGAGGTCCAGTCCTGACTTCCTTTCATGATGAACAGCAATTGGAAGTGTAAGCTGAATAAACCCTTTCCTCCCCAACTTGCATCTTGGTCATGATGTTTGTGCAGGAATAGAAACTCTGACTAAGACAAATTGGTACCAGGAGTGGGGTATTCCTGCGACAACCTGACCGTGTTTTGGCAAGGGCTGTGGAAGGACTTTGGAACTTTGGGCTAGAAGATCCATTCTGTGTTAAGAGCCTTGTGGGATGCTGTGTAGGAGCTTGGAAGATAATGTTGAGAACAGTGCAGAAGATGGAGGCCTGACTTGTGAAATTTCAGAGGGAAGATTAAAGATTCTTATCAGAGCCATTGCTATTTTGACTGTGAAGTTTCTGTGGTTTTGGTCAGCTGGGCCTGAAAGATCAGCTATGATTAACAAGATACCAGAACTACTAAAGCAAAACCATTGCATTACTGGGACTATCGATGATGGTTAGCTGGAGTTGGGAAATTGGCAGTGATTGGGAAGAGACCAGCATTATTGAGGTGAAATCTTCTGAGAAATGTTTTCTGAGAGCACAGAGGCTGCATTCCAGAGATAGCCAGGGTTGTACCTTCTGCTGTGGCTGTACTTGGCAATGTGTAAAAGTCACCCAGGTGGCTCTGGGATTGAAAGCATGAAGGAGTCATTAAGAACAGCTGAGGCCTGGGCCCTGTGAGAGGCAACAGAAGGCCATTGGTGAAGGTGCAGCCTCAGTTGCAATTAACAGCCCAGGATTGAAGGTGTCATGCAAAGGAGTTGAGGCTTGGTACTGCAAGAGGCCATGGAAGGCCATTGGTGAAGGTGCAACCTCAGTTGCAGTTGACGGCCCAGGGATGAAGGGGTCATGCAAAGGAGGTGAAGCTTGGCACCATGGTAAAGCCTAGTTGCAGTGGAAGACACAGTGTTTTGGAGATATCAGTACCATGAGATGACCACTGTACCAGCAGTGGAGTACAGGCATCTGGCGCCCTGTGTGCTACAATGGGCAGAGCTGGAGAAGTCACTCAAGCCCTTGGAGGAATCCAGAAGATTGTGGGTAGATCCCAGACATTGGACGGTTGGAATTTGATTTTGCTTTTGATTGTGACTGTGGCCTGATATTTTTCCCTCTTGAAGAAAGAAGGTATTTTAGTGGAGCCCACAGTTAAGAGACTTTGAATTTTTAAAAGACTTTGAATTTTAAGAGATTGGATGTTTAAAAGGGATTGAAATGTTAATATGTAAGAATTTGCTAAGACTGTGGGACTTTTAAAGTTATTTAGATATTTGGGATGAATTAGGAAGTAAGGGTCAAGGCTTACTGGTGATGTGTTTGTGTGTCAAGTTGACAAAGGGTCAATTGTACTGGCTAGTTTTGTG
>JADRCH010000289.1:36273-50758 GCA_019843965.1 Rhynchomys soricoides | reverse complement strand
AATAATAATAATAATAATAATAATAATAATAATAATAATAATAATAAACAACTTCTAGAATTTGAACCATATACTAGAGCCAGTGTTGTTTAATAAAGTTAGTGATCTAGTTTGCCTTCTCTTGCTATGATAAACTGTTAGCCAAAACCAACTTGAGGAAGCAAGGGCTTATTTCAGCACACAAGTTAGTGTCCATTACTGAGGGAACTCATGGCAGGGACTGAATCAAAGACCATGAGGAACATTGATTACTGGCTTGCTTTCCGTGACTTGTCCAGCTACCCTTCGTATATAGCTGAGGCCCACTTGCTCAAGAATCAAAATTCCCACAGTGAGATGGATCCTCCTAACTCAGCTAACAATCAAGAAAATGTCCCACAGACATAATGACAAGCCATTCTAATAGAGGCAATGCATCACCTGAGGTTCCCTCCTCCCGTGTGACTCTATAGCTGTCGTGTGTACAAGAACTAACCAGCTAAGATAGCATGGCTAACAGAAGTAGACACTGCTTAGTAAGCAATGCTGAGGCTAAGACAATAATAATAATAATAATAATAATAATAATAATAATAAATGATAATAATAATCCACAAGATTAAAAAACAAACAAACAGAACCAAGGATCCATAGGTGTACAGGCTGATAAACAACTTCAAATAAAAATTAAATGGTTAAAAAGAAATATGAAAATTATCCAGCCTAGGTGTGGTCTGTAATTCTGGCACATGGAAGGCTAGAATAATAATGACTGAGTTCAAGGCCAGCCTGAGCTACAAAGTCAGACCCTGTTCTAAAGCCAGGGAAGAAAGAAAATCATTCATATTGTACAAGAACTCAGGGTAGGAAATATCTCTCTAAGTAAGAGGACAGACGCAATAAATGCAAAGTAATTTTATAACACAAAAAATTAAGTGATGTATGTAGAAAACACATATGAGAAATGGTAAGATTGCAAGAAAACTAGAATGTCATTTATAAGATGTACGACAAGGATAAAATTATTCCAACATATGGTGTACTTTTAAATAAGAGAACGATGAGGGAAATTTTGATTTAAAAAGAAAAAAGAAAAGAAAAAGAAAACTAAGCAAGCTGCACCAAAAGATGAAGGAAAATGTGCAGCAAACAGGAAAACGTATGACCAATTAAAAAATCAATGTGGCAAATATCCACAGTTAACGAAAAATATTTACATAACAAGAAAGTATTGCAAAATAAAACCTACATCCTAGGTTTTATAGATCCCTAAGATTGGACGGTTCAATGTCCCTATGTTATACAGTTTGGTAATGTTGTGCATACTGTTAAGTTAGGTACGCCTAGTCCTCATGCACATGAGTTAGCTTTGAGAGACGCTTGTGTGTCTATGCCAAGGCGTGTGTCATGGCCTGCATGGAACAACAGAGGCAGTCAAAATAACTTGTATGTGGAGGTAGAAGGAATACATTCTGAAGCCTTAGAAAATAGAATATTACTCATCTAGGATAAAGAAGTAAGTTTGATTTATACACACTGGTGACAGAGCATATTGTTAACAGACTGTTTGCAAACAAAGGCAAGCCCCAATCAATGTGTGGGACACGTTTCATTTCTGTAAGATGCATTTGTGTAAGATGCATTTGTGTGTGCCACATATGGTTTGAAATGAATGTGAAAACACCTGCCAAACTGTGGGCTCCTCCCGAAAAGAAAGAGGTGTTTTGTTTTGTTTTCTGTTTACTGTGCTTTTTGTGGCATTTATGGTTTTTTTTTTTGATACTTTATTTACATTTCAAATATTTCCCCTTTCCACATATCCCCTTTGGAGCCCCCTCCCCCCTTTCCCCTCCCCCTGCCACTATAGGGGTATTCTCCCACCCACTCTCATCTTCCCTCCTTGGCATTCTCCTATACTGGGGATCTCACACCCTCAGGCCCAAGGGCCTCTGCTCCCCCTGATGGCTAGCTAACAAGACCCTCCTCTGCCGCATATGTGGCCAGCACCATGGGTCCCTCCATGTGTGTTCTTTGGTTGGTGATCCAGTCTCTGGGAGCATAGAGGGGTCAGGCCAGTAGACACTGTTGCTCCCTCCCTAGGGCTGCAAACTCCCTCAGCTCCTTCAGTCCCTTCTCCAAGTCCTCCCTCTGGGACCTCACTCTCAGCCCAACGGTTGCTGTGAAGTGACTCTCAGGTATTCCGAACTTTTTGTTGTTATTGTTTTGTTTTGTTTTTTCGAGACAGGGTTTCTCTGTGTAGTCCTGGCTGTCCTGGAACTCAACTCTGTAGACCAGGCTAGCCTCGAACTCAGAAATCCACCTACCTCTGCCTCCCGAGTGCTGGGATTAAAGGCATGCGCCACCACTGCCCGGCTATTCCGAACTTTTTAAAGAGGTGTTTTAAACAGAATGTCTACTTCTTAAAGTAAAAGTCTCTAGATTTTAGCAGTGGCTATGCTTCAGGTTTGTTTTGTTGTTATTTTGTTTTGTTCTCATTTCTTTGTCTGATAAAGAGCAATACAGATTAGGAAATCTTCTGTTTGACCTCTGAGGTAATTGTTTTAGCGAGGTGTCATCTCCTTCTCAACATGAAGCTCCTGTGTGGGGTTTGACGTCTTCTCACAGTGCTGCTTATAGAACTTGAAAAGGCTTTCTTTAAAAGCCTATATGGGTGACCCATGCCAGCACGCGTAGGGTGTGAGGTGCTGGGGCACTCATCAGCAGTCTGTCTCCTTATTTCTTCTGTCTCCCGTGAGCCTCACTCTGTCTTTTAATAGTGTCCATCTACCTGGCTTACTCTCCCGTACCCCAGTTCCTTGGCCTGCTCTCGTTCTCTTTCTGGCTGAATCTGGTGGCAGATTTCTGGGTTCTATATGTCTTTCTCTTGTGTAACTAAGCCCAGTTCATTGGCTGGTTACAGAGTAGATCTATTCAGTCTCAGCCCATGCACTGCTTGGGACTGGGCATGGAATACAGCAGCCTCCTGCCCTGAAGACAATGGCTTATCACGAGGAGAGATTTGCCAGGTACCATTTATTCTTTTTAACACTTGTGTTTCCTGGAGATCTTAGAATGGACTCATCACAGTGAGCAATGACTCCAGTGTTCCAGACGAGACTGGAAGAGCGGATGTAGAAAGACCCAAGAAGGTCAGGAAGGGGCCAGTATACATTTGGGAGAGTGCCCCACCCAGAGAATTAACAAGGAAAGTAAGCTATTTGCCTTTCCCTTTTAGCAAACTCTGGCTGCCTGATTAATGCCTCTGGGGTTACTTCTCTAAGTGATTGTATAAATATTGACAATTTAGGTGAAAATTTGAACACCTGGCTGGCCTTTTCATCTGGATATTAGCATCCCTTACTATTTTCAGCTTGTATATGTATGAGGGGCTCATTCTAGATCTCCCTTCAATCTTTAGCTCAATGAAAGACATGTGACAGTGGGATGTCAATCAAGAAGCTGCATTCATTCTGCCATCCATAGTAGATAAAGGGATGTGTGAGTGTGTGTATGTGTGTGTGTGTGTGTGTGTGTGTGTGTGTGTGAGAGAGAGAGAGAGTGTGTGTGTGTGTGTGTGTGTCCATGTCCACTCAGGATCTGGCACATGTGAGACACATGCTTTACCCATGAGCTAACTATCTTCCTAGGATTTTAAATAAGTTTGTAGCCAGGTAGACCTAAATTTGAAGAAATCCTGGTGTTTAGGAGGTCCACCCCATACTGCTTCAAAGTTAACATGTGACTGCACTGTCAAGTACTAAGTATGTGCCTGTGTGTGGTTCCTGTGTATGCATTCATGTGTGTATGTGGGGATGGCAGATGCAAAAGAAATGAGACACTTTCATGCAAATAGTTAAAAATGAGCTATGCTATTAATAGTTAAAATGAGCTATGCTATTAATAGTTAAAATGAGCTATGCTATTTTGTGAACCATACACAGCGAACCTTTAATACACATATTGCTGTCTTCCTGGATTTGTGCTTGTTGAAAGGCGAAAATAAAACAAGAACAAAAACAATGAAATCCAACTGCACACCAAAGGGACTGTGCTTAGTTCAGAACTCCAGGCATGAAGCCCAAATAGATCCAGGCCCGGCTTTATCCTCACACAACAGGGAAGATGATAAAACGCATTTACTTAGTCTTGCATCACGAGAGCCAAATGATTCCAAACTGAACTAATCCTGTCTATCCCAGGAGCAGTGTTTTGGTTCTCCGCACTACATATGTCAAAATGGTGATGCTGTGGCATGATACATTTCCACAACACCCCTTCAAGTGTGATCAGGCATATATTCCACCACATAAATGCTCTATGTACATTTGCCTAAATAAATAATTCATGAAACTACAAATACCTATGCCCGAAGCAGCTTCCAACTCTTAAACACCCCAAGAGTGCTCACCCTCATTTTAAACAGGAGGAGATGAAGTGCAGGTTGCAACTCAGATGGAGGGGAGGGGATGCCAATCCACCGAGACCTATTTCAAATTAGTGAGGAGTTAGCTACCGGATACCAACACAGCAGGCAGAGTTTCATTTCAAGGGCAAAATGTGGAGTTTAAATAACAGTCGAATCCTGGTCCTGGTGTGGAAGCAAATCTGAGTGAGTGTGTAGGAGACATCCAAACGGACAGCTTTTCCTCGGTCTGGTGAATGATGGAAAAATTGCCCTAGCACCTTCTGCAACATGAAGCTCAACGCAGCTCATTAGGGACTCACCTCTACTTAGCAAATTCTGCCTCCTGTGTCTAATGCAATATGAGCAGACAGATTAAGAAAGCACAACACGGACTCTAGCAAATCGGCCTCTGGTGATTTTCTTTTAACTACCAGAATTTTGCTCTGTGCTTAGTCATTCTGGATTTAAAGCATTCCCTATTTTTCTAGGCAGATTATCTTCACACCAGCCAGTGGCATTGATCTAGTAGCAGAAGCCCATCAGTGTCACTGAGATTCTTAAAATTCTCCAGCTCCTTCCGAAGCTCTCACACTAAAAGGGGGAAAAGTGTTTCATAAAAGTTTATGAGAGAGAAGAGTACAAATTTCACAAATAATGCCCAAATACAGCTTTTTAAACTTCCTCTAAAAAAGACTCTTTCTTAAGGAATATCAATGGAACTGGTAATTTTTCCCCCTTTTAGAAAAATTTGATTCAGAATTAGTATGGCTGCCAAGCAGAAAAGCTACAAGCTTCAGCCGTCATCAGGGAAGTACCAGGCAATAAAATCCCTGCAAATGCTTTTGTGAGCTGCCTTTTGAAGAGTAGGTAACCTCATCTTATTGGTGGTCTAACTCAGTAAGAAGTTTCTAATGGTGGACATGCATGTCACTGTGGTGAGAAAAGTTTTTAAAAAGAAAGCTGCATTCCTCCAGCTCTTTGTCCCAGCTAGAGGTATGATTCCCTGCAGAAGAGCCCTGGCTAGTACATTGTGAACACACAATGACCTGAGTTTAGATCTGTAACACCCACAGTGTATGGCCACACACATGTGCCTCTAACCCCAGGATTGTGGCAAACGGGAATCAGAGAGTCAGTGGGATAGGGTGGCCACGAGCCTAGCTCCATCTTCAGCAAGAGGCACTGACTCAGGGGGATCACTGTGGAGAGCAATAGAGGAAAGTACTCAATATCTTCTTCTGGCCTACACACACACACACAGAGAGAGAGAGAGAGAGAAAGAGAGAGAGAGAGAGAGAGAGAGAGAACAACAACACCACTAGTAAATATAAATAAATAAACAAATAAATAAGTTCTTTGTTTTACCTCTGGGAAGCGTTAAACTGTTAGTAAATGGATGGTGGTAGAAATAAGAGCAGTGTGCTCAAAGAACCAAGAGAAAGAGGCGGAGAAGATGCATTGTATGTGCCCATCAATGGCCTCTTTCGCTCCACCTATGAAGAAGAATCCACCTGCGCCCATCACACCACTGTCTTATATCTTTGAAGAAACACAAGAGACGTTTTCCAAGTTCAGCCCCTGAGTAGCATCATCAATACACGGCTTCTAAAAACCAAAACTCCCCAATGCACCAATTCCAAAAGGTACTGAGCACAATCACGACAGCACAAATGAAAAACTCCCTCACCTGAGAACTCACCTGAGTGATGGGTCACTGTGAGATGTGGAAGTATCAAAACTACCTTAGGAAAATGACCTCCAGGCTATGTGCACAAGGTTATCATCACTTTAGTGTTTAGAGGTCAGTCCTCTGTCCCAACTATATCATACATATGTAGACATTCCAAAATCAGAAATACCTGATGGTCCCAGTATTTATGAAAAAGAATATTCTATTTGTAATACCTTGTCAGAACTGCAGATCTTAGACCTTAGCTACCAAGTCAGACACTTAGAGGAGCCACAATATGTATGAACAATTCAGAGTGAGGACACTTTAACTTCAGTGTACATCTGAAATAGAGACTGGGTTTGTTAAAGTTACCTGGCATTTCCCGAGAAATTGTCCAGACATTGGCAATGGTTTGGGGCCTACGACTCTGTGTGAAGTCACTAGCTCAACACTTATAGGCTTCTACATGATGAGGGACCTCTGAAAGGAAGGCAGGCTCTGTGCCCAGTGCCCACACTCCTAAATGCTCACCTCCAGAAAGGATGGTGGGGGAGGGGAGAGATGGGATCATGAGCAATAACATAAAATCCTGCCAGAGATGCTCTTCCACCTGACAACTCTGGACCCCAGTTATTCTCCAAAGACTCTAAGTTTCAAGTCTGGTGCTTTTTATCCTAGTGAGAAATAACCTGAAGTACTCTGTACTAAGACACAGAGGAAAAGGGGGTATACTCCTAGGGTTCCCACAGAGACAACTAAAGTACAAAGAAAGTCTCATTTATCTACCAAACTGTTAACATCAACCTGCTATACCCATACAAGAATGTTTTTCCACGCACCCTTTGCAGCTAGGTGGAGGCATATAGGGCACGCTAGGCTCCATTTCCAAACAACCCCCACCACACAGACACAGAGACACAGGTGGAGAGAGAGAGAGAGAGAGCCAGCCTGAGCCTTACCAGATCACTCCCTCTCTCCTTGAAGCAAGGACTCCAATATAAATTCCACAATGAAAAAGCTAAGACCTTTAAATCATCACCTGGAAGGAGTCACCCAGGAGAGCCATGCCTCCTGCATAGAGATTGCATAAGTAAGAAATTAACATGCACCACCTTCGTTCACTCGGATTGGGAGGTTATTTATTACAACAGCTGTTGATAATTACGCCTGTAATCCATACTCTGGTTTTGCACAGTGGCTCCTTACCTGACCCTCCTCCACAACCCACTTATTTTACAGTTAGTTCATCACGCACCCGTTTTCCCCTCAAGATCATTGATTTATTCACTTTTCTCATTAAGTAAAATTCTACCATTGAAAACCTGGTGTAAAATGGACAATTGATAAATGTCTATTGGGGGATGGTGGGAAAGGAAACAAAGGAAGCAACTTACAAAGCCAGCCAAACAGTTACACCCCATGGGCTGAGCCCACAGTTCTAAGTACGTTCTTCAATGTGAATTATCAACTGACACCTACCTGTTGTCTTAGAAGTACTTTAACCAGGATGGAGGCATGGTTGGAAGCAGAGACCTCCACAATTAGGGGTTCTCCTTGGAGAGTTGTTTTGATCACTCTAAATGACTCATATCAGCTCCTGAATAACAAGAGCATGTACTGATGGGCCTATGTGAGGCACTACATGGTTAACTCCCATCCCCTGATGGCCTCAAATGTTTATGGCAGTCATCAAGTTAAATTCCATCATTCATTCCGTCTGCTTTTGCTCTACAACGTGGAGGACCATGTGCCATTCCAGGCTCCAATAAAACAGAGATCAAAGACACTCTCCCTGCCTCTACCCACCAGAAGATTCCTTCTCAGCATTAGGAGAAAGGACAGACAGACAGACACAGACAGAGACAAAGTGAGAAAGATCAAGCGAAGATAGTAGAAGACAAGGTGTTGTTACCTAAAAAGCACTCTATGGCCGTTGGAAATGAAATGATTACAGAACTCAGTCCTGACCGCATGGCCATACGCAGATGTAGAACAAGAAGCAAGATCTCATTTCCTATCCTGTTGCCTCTTAGTTGTTCTAACATTCCCCCAGAGGAAGGTAAATTGGTCTGGGGTGCCAGTATTCAATTCCTAACGCCCACTGGCAGACAGCTCTAGGCTAGTGTGTAACTACTTTGCTGCTCTCCACAAATAAAGCCCCACAGGCACAAAATGAACAAATAATAGTAGTGAATGATGTCACCTTGACAGATTATGAGCCGTCGCCCATTTGCCTTTAAATCACATGCATGAGAAGGTGTGTGATGTGCGTGCCTACCAGGCTCCCACGGTGTCCTCCTCTCTGCTTCACCTGAGCCCTTCCACAGGCTCTGTCCTCCCTGCCACGCACTTGCTCTCCAGTCACCAAAGTGAACAGAATTCAGGGTTATATCCTGATAAGTCCAAAATTCAGGAAGCAGAAACAGGATGGTTGTGAATTCAAATGTAGTGTGAGACCTTGCATCTAATTTTTTTTTTCCAGAGAGAGAGAGAGAAAGACAGAGACAGAGACACGGAAAGAGAGAATATGTTTACATTTTTGTTCATAAGCTGACCGTAGCATCGAAATAAGGTTGGTAAACTTAGTGAACTGACCCTCAGGTTTCACGAATGCTACCACACTGAGTTAGTAAGCAAGATCAAGTCACCTCTGATGTACAACTTGTATTGTCTGGGTACAGGATGATAGGTCCCCACAGATATCAGATATTTGTATATTTCATTCTGCTTACAAAGAGTCTGAAAAAAGGGTACCATATCCCCTGGAAAAGCATATTGTGGTCAAATGACATAAAGGGTGACACATTCCTGAACATTTTGGAGCTATCCTGTGTAGCAAGCTGTCTATAAAGGTCAACTGGATGGTGTTAGACATTCTCCCCTGCTAATAGACTTCATATGTACATTGTGCATGTCAACTTGCTTGTGTGTATACACTGCATTGTTTGTAGAACACTGGGGGACACGAAAGTAAATATATATTCCCCTCTAGTAAACTTGGAAATGTTTATACCTCAATTTACACCAATTAACATCTTTGCTTTGTTTGACTCCAGCAAGGGCTCCCCACCCCACCTCCTCAACCACTGGAGTCATGAGAGAAACTGTGTTGTTACATCATTTTGTGCATTATTTGAACCAGATATACATGCACTGAACACGAATGCTGCACTGGGTTTGGGTAAAAATGAGAACTCTCCACCAGGGCAGTATCCACTAAGATTCTTTGGTTGACAGTCTGATGTAAGACCATAGCAGATCTCTGTGGAAATGTCTGTCTGATAGTTGGACATTCCACACTGAGTTTGAAAGCAATAAAAAAGGTCTTTCTTCCCAGAGTTTAAAACAGATTCTTTTTTCTGCATTAGTTCCCTTCTGGCTGAGCTCTGATTTCTGGAACAAGTTATTGAAGTGAATGAGTACATACATATAAAAGTCATAAGAATGAGAGAAGTGTCCTGGGTGAGAGTCCATTCCACTTAAGTGTATTATTCTCATGCACCTACTGTCTATCAAAACCCTCCAATGCAAATGAGCAAGCTTTTGAATAACTGTCTTAATCTCCTCCTAGGTCTGTATGACATCATGCCATTGAAGGGATGACGCGGAAACCCTAAAAATCCACTTCCTTTCACACGAAATCCCATGCTCCCTTTTAAAAAAGACACAGGATGCAAAGGACAGAAGCATCTGCATATCTGAAGGATACTATTGCTCCCTTCAAAGACAGCACAGGACTTAGGCTCTGCACCTCACCTCTGCTCTCTCTTACCATAATTACACTATCTACCAGATAACTATTTACCAGAACTTTCTCATCTCTATGCAACCATGCTTTGACAAGCATGTATCTGAAAGTGTGTGTGTGCGCATACACACACACACACACACACACACACACTTTCTATTCTTTCTATTGACCTTCCCCTAAGTTAACAACAGTTCTCCCTCTCCCTCCTCCCCCCTCCATTTCCATCCCTTAATGCTCTCTGAAATCTTCATTATTTGGCTCACCGAGGCTTATCAGCCAATCTCAGGGACATTGCTCTTTTCCCATTTAAAGACTCTGGGTTGTGGCAGTAGCCCTCCAAATTGGTCCTTCCTTCATGAACACATTTCCCCAGCTTGTGTTCTACTCCCACAGGTGTCTAGTCCCCTCCAATCTTCCTACCAATTCTCTGTGCTCCTTCCTGACTCCCATCTCTCCCCAACCTTCAAATACTGAAGATCTGCCAACCCCTAACCTCAACCTTTCTCGTTACCTATGCAGGATGATGGTGCTTTTATCCCACCTGAAGATTTAAAGGACAAACAGAGGCTTATCTCTCCCATATTTGTACCCATAGCTTCCAAAGAGAACCTGTCTTGGCTCACAGTGGACACTTAAACCCTCCTATCTGTAAGATGCCCCCAGGTTTTGTCATTGCTGCTTCCCAAGACCTACATCGTCAAGCACAGAGTCAAAGAAGGGAAACCATTCTCACTTCATTCCATCCCGTCTTTACCAGGCCCTTCTCCTAGGACATACTGATTACCCTTACTACCCACCTACCTTAGTTCACATTTTATTCAGAACAGTAAGTGTTCTTACTGACATGAACCTGAACGAGCTATTCCTGTGCCCTAAACTTCTAAGTCTTCTATGGGACACAAATGAAGTGCAAATCTTTCACCCTGCCCAATGAGGTCAGAAGGAAACCCATCTTTTCCTCATCTCTCTCTCTTCATCTTGTCAGAGCCTCACATTGGGCATGGTGCTGGGTAGCAGCAGCTTCCTGTTCCTTCTCAAGCATTCTGAGATGGCTGCAGGCTACCCTCCATAACATAATGCTTGTTCATTAGAATCCTGCTCTTCTAAACTTTTGGCAGAACAAGCTCCTGTCTATCCCACAAGGCTAGGTCTTGCTGTCCACATCTGTATGGTCTGCTCCTGACTACTCCAAGCCAGGTATTTCCCATCGTGTCACATGTTCTTCATAGCTCTGGTATTGTATTATACTGTTCTCGACTTTTACCACTAAAATGTAATTTTCATGAGAACAAAGACTCTACCTTGCTCAGCTGTGTACTCAAAATACTAAGGGCAGTGTCTAACACACAGCAAGCACTGCGTGGTCAGTAGATATCTAAGCAAAGGAACATGTATTGAGTACCAGCTAAGCTGATACAAGGTGTCGCTATTATTAACCTCTCCCGGTGAATAGTAGTTTAACGCTTGCCTCAGTAATCCTGTACAAGAAGTAGTCAAGTTAAAAGAGTGTGAAACCCAAAAGAATTTTATCTCTTTATGCCCTGAGACATTCTACTGCACATCCTGTATCAAGTATCTGTGCCCTGTGTTCCATGATAGCAGAAACAAGGGGGTCATCACTCTAAAGAGAACACAGCCCTAGTTTTGACTAGAACCCCCTCTAAATAGAATACAGCACTAGTTTTTACTAGAAATAAGAAACTAGAATTTATTTCCAGAGTTAGAGCCAGTGCTAAATTATTATGGTATTGAGTTTCAGGTCAATCTTTGAAAAGAGCAAGTATGGAAAAGGAGGAAGATACTGCACAATTCTAGAAGTCATTTTCATATGCAGACTTTTCAAATTTTAATTACTTTTTACTTATTCATTTTACATACTGCTCACTGCCCCCTCCAGGTTACCCCTCCCATAATTCTCCCCTATATCCCCTCCCCTTCTCCTCTGATCTGGTGGGAGCTTCCTTGAGTATCCCCCCACCCTGACACTTCAAATCTCTGTGAGGCTAGGCCATACGCAAACTTTTATGTCATATATAAATGATTGGGTCATGCATTTGCTTTTGCTCAGGAGAACATCTGCAGAACCTCAGTGACTGCTACCATGATTGGAAGGAGGGCAGTTCAGCATTGTGTGCCTCTTCGTACATCATACACCTGCCTGAAAGCAATACCTGTCAGTGGCCCATTCACTGTGCAGAGGCCCAAGCACAAAGTCTCTGTGTAGCCTTACATTTTATCTCCCTGGCATATCTGTCTAATAGAACAAGAAATAATATACAGAATATTAAAAAACATTAATAGCTAGAATAAATTATTAATTCAATTAAAGTATGAGTCCAATAACGATTCCTTTTCATTGCATTTATTAAAAGGAATAATTAATTGCTAAGCAGGTATTAAACATACACACACATAAACTGCTGAATCCACTCCTGAGTGAAATTGCAGACTTCAGTTTCTGCAGGAACAACCGAGAAGATGCTGTGGACAGTAAGGAATGGTACTGTTCCTGCTTCCTATCCCTCTGGTTTCACAGCTGAAAACTGATGAGTTGAAAGACAATGTAAGTCACATTTCTCACTCTGTAAATAGTGCACAGGACACTTTGGTAGAATGGGAACCTTTGCCCCAACGTTTACTAGTCTTGCTTCCTTGGGCACTTTGGGGAGGGCTATTCTCAGCATGGCAGTTGTAGTTATTATCAAGATAGAATCTATCTCTCCAGGTGGGTACAAGACACACATGAGGACTTGGCACAGTGCCTGATAACCCTACTACACAGCCTGTCTCCCTGCTGTCAGTGTGGGATCAGGTTTGTGTATTCCTTTGGCTCTATCCCCTGAGTCATCAGAGGAAGGACCACTTTTCCAAGGCAATGGCCAATCTTGAAACCACTCCCTATTTACCAGTAGTTTAATAACCATGCTCAGAGCGTGATGAGAAGGCACCCAAGAAAGTCTTGATATTTGAGTCAGACTAAAATAAACAAAACGAGCTGCCAAGATGGCTCAGCAGGTAAAGGTGCTTGCTGCCAAGTCTGATAATCTGAATTCAAATCCCAGAACCCACTTGGTGGAAAGAGAGAACAGAAACACACACACACACACACACACACACACACACACACTCTACATGCACACGTAATCTACTCAATTTTAATTAAGCAACACTGTATACAGAGGTATCATAGTGTTGGGAGGGAATTTGGTGTATTATACATAGGGATGTGAGGTAGCAGATAAATTAATTTCAAGATGAATTGAAATTTAATCCTATATGCTCCAAAATTGCCATTTTAATTTTAACCATCTTTGGTGACAAATTGCTTGAAATATTGGCTCACTTGAATGTCTTGAGAGACTGAGCATGTAATTTAATATACTTTAAAATGTTGATGTCTCTGCTTCATCATTCTGAACACTGATTTTAGAGATAGATATTCTTAGAAGATGATGAAATATGTACAAAACTGTTCTGTGCATGCACACACCAACACATGTGTATGTGATTCCCTTGATTCCTCCCTTCCATCACTCCTTGTGATCACAGTCAGCACCAGAGCAGAGTTACCGTGCTGGCACATTAACCCAGATTTAACAGGAGGACAAAACACCAGCATTCCTGATTGTGAGTGCCAGTAATTTATTTAAAAGTGGTATCTGTCACTGTCTTGTTCCACCCATTCACCTCCTCTGTTCTATAGGAGACAAGGTGTACATCTAGGGCTGAGATTCCTCTGTCATTTTGGCATAAAACTCTGCAAGGAAGAAGACAAGAAAGGGGCAATTTTAAATCAGATAGATAGTTGTGTGGGCAAGGTAATTAGGGCCACAGAGCATCTGACCCTGGAAATTAACGAGAGCATTGCAGATGGGAATTAAGGAAACGTGCCAGGGAGCCTTTCTCCTGGTTTCCTCTCCTGGGCTTCCTCCCATCACACCCTCTTCATGCCAAAATAATTCCTCCAGGGAGCATTGGGCATGAGCCTGGACACAAACGATTTCTTACAATTAGAGAATTAGTGATTAGTGAATATAAGACATTAACCTCAATCTTACAAGTGTAGTAGGAAATAGAAGGCTTCCTGAGTGGGTTTTAAGTAGGGAAATGGGTGGCTGTACTCGCTCAAACAAAGTGTCCGTGTGTGTGAGTCGACGTAGTGACACAGCAAGGAATTATGTAAGCATGACTCAAGATGAAAACGGTTCACTATGTACATACCACAATAATGATAATACAGCAAGACAGGAGCCTTCTGGCATTTGTGCATATTGCTATCACCAATGCCATTTGCACCGACTTACTAACTGAGCTACACAGTGAAGCACACCTGCAAATACAGTCCATCGGTTTCCATCTGCACATGGATCGAATCTCCCCCATATCTCTCTGGGACTTCCATAACCTGTAGAAGCTGCCACAGAACACATGCCTCACTGACTTACATACCTCTCAGAAGAACTAGTCATCGGCATTCTGGTATGACCAAGTAACTCAGTCTGTTTACCTTAAAATGCTCCCACAGTCATAATGAGACCCGTTCTGTCTCCTAGACACCCCTATGGTCCATCTTACTCCACATTCAGTGCTGTGTTCTTTCTTCAGCTCAGGAGCATCTTTGCTGCTGCTGCTGCTGCTGCTGCTGCTGCTGCTGCTGCTGCTGCTGCTGCTGCTGCTG
>JADRCH010000289.1:11816-31487 GCA_019843965.1 Rhynchomys soricoides | reverse complement strand
CCATTACCTCTCCCCCTTCCCAGCCTCTATTCTAGTCACTTCATGCGCAATCAAGAACATCTTCACAATCCCTCAATTGGAAGTAACTTCCTACCTGGTGAATCCGTGTGTGCCTAACAAAAATAAGCGGCTCTCCAGTGGCATCTCTCCTAAATTACAGGAAGTGTTAATCATGCATTTGTTACAGGTGATTGTGAGACCCAAGAGAAGTTCCCTACTAGGCTGTGTCTGGTGGGCCATGAAGACGCACAAATAACTTCGAAGAGAATGTAAAATTTTAATACGGGGTAGGTAATAAATAATAATTAACTGCCAAAGAGTGTAAAGCACTCATAATGTAACAGCATAATTACCCTGTTCCTGTGACTGCTGTAACCAAGCATAAGGTCCAAAGTGTCCCCACGGTCACATACTCTGAACTAAGCTGTGCTTTCAACTCTCTTGTCTGTCCAAGTCAAAGAGTTCCCACCTCAACACTTTCCTCGTGATTATTGCTTCTCCCTGTAGCATCCCTTCCCAATATATGAAGAGGCTTAGCCAGCACACATGACATCTCAATTAAGGTCCCACTTGGGGAAGATGCCCCAACTACTTCTTCATTTTCCTCTGTAACATTCCCACTACTACTAGCTTTAGAGCTTTAGATTGTAGCTGCTCTTTGGTTCCCCGTCTTCTTGAGTCTCAAAGTCTAGAATGGCATTTGCTGCTCAGCAGATGTCAATTATAGTTTCTTGAGTAAACAGTTGAATTGCTATGAGAACAAAGCATGGGACAGTGAGAAAAGAAGAGACATGTACTACCTGTTGGGATGTTCAAGGAAAGAGAGGGTTCTAGATGTCTGCAGTAGTGTCCGTCACAGTACTGGTATCTCGTGGGAGAAAGAACGTATTGGAGAGAAAGGTGGGAAATTCTCACAGGCTAAGAAAGCCTCAGAGGGGGCAAGGCTAGTACATTGGAGGGCCATTTCCACTGGAACAAAGCAGATAAAAGATCTCAGAAGTGGTTTCTAGTGGGAAATTCTCTAACCAGAAATAGAAGAATCTCTTTCCCATCATCTTCTGTCTATGCTAAGTTATTGAACTTCTGGTTATTACGCTGTGTTTTATTATTGTTGTTGTTGCTGGTAATATCCTGTCAAAGGTGTAAAATGACACATCTAACACTTAATATGTGTCAGGTACAATCCTTAGAAGTTTACATGTTAACTTACATGATTATTATAAATGATTATGATTATTAGATGAGATGACCCATGTAAAGTATTTATCACATAATGATAGGTTCTCATTAAACGCTGCTGCTGCTGATTTTGTTTTGGTTGATATTATTGCTATCATCAGTCTCACAACAACTCTACCAGGTAAGTATCAAGGTACCACAGTCTCACCTCTTCCTAGGTAATCTGTCCCATGGCTCCCAACAGGATGCTGAAACTTGACCTGCACCATGTTTTCCTATGCATGTATATAGATAGTAAGGATTTACTGATAATTTAGGCACAGTAGAGGAATAAAAACCTAATAGCAACCTGTAATGCTTATGACACTATACCACAATAAAGTGTTATATAAATGTAGCCACTTTCTCAATAGATTTATTTGACTAGACTCATTGCTTCTTCCTATGATAACAATACTTAAAGGAATCCTGTCCTAACTTGACTTTAGCCTATCCAAACTGTCAGCACCACTAACTTTGCCCTTAAGGCCTCTATCAGGTGAGATAAGGATTACTTCAACCCAAGCGTGTGGTGCTCCAACAGTCCATTTGGTAATCCAAGCTACACCTAACAAGCAGAACATTTATACCGGGGTAAGGGGGCAAGGGAAAATTCACATCCTGGATGGAGTGGGGTGGTTAGGGGAGGGTTTCATCACACTCCAGAAGACTGCAAGCTGAAGTGGGTGAGTCCTCTGTATCGGGATTTTCCACTTAATATTTGCAAATGTGGTAGACGGTGGGTAACTGAGACTGCAGATAAGGAGAGACTATTGTATTATTTAGTACAGTTTCCCAGATAAGAATATAAAGCCATAAAAGGATTAGTCTAATCATTTCACAGCTCAATTTAAGTCCCAACTTAAATTTGTGCCAACATCATGGCCCATTCTCCACTGTGGAATATATCCTTGACTACCTTACTTGTGCGTTGAAACTAAGTACACTAGTGACAGGGTAGACACTCGGCTACTCAAAGCCTGGTGCATGTGAATCAATCTCTGCTGATCCTAAAACCCTGTGACTTCATGTCTCTGTCACGGCTTCTAAAAGCCCTGTCCTTCCCCATGCTGTTGACTACCCCTGATTCCCATCTCTTCTTCCTCTCAATTAATAGAAGACCCAGAATTGTGATGAGTAAACTCGAAGGGCTGTTGACGTCTATGCATTCAGGAAGAGTGTGACCCAAGTAACAATACCAAAGTGCACCAGACACAAGGATAATGACACCTTATTGTAAGAGGAACTGTTTAGAGCTGGTGACTCTTAGCATCTGCATTTTAGTCAGCTCAGCCTCCTCATGAGGACCTTGGATCCCAATCTCATTAATAATCTATGTTAATGAATAGGCTACCCTTTAATACTAACAGTAACCCCAGGGGCAGGAAATCCCTCTTCTGAATGCTTAATAAAGTTGTTGGAAATGCTTTAAAGGTGCAATGCTCAATTTTCAGATGTAATGGAGATGATTAAATGAGTAGAAAGAAAAAGAAATTAATAAAGAAATAACTTTCTCACCATGCATTGTTTGTACGTTTGATTACTTAATAGACATAAAATATATGGTAAATAATTCTTCTGAGCAGCTCAATAGATCTAATCCACCTCTGATTTCTATGAGTCCACTAATTTCAAAAGTACACCTGCTTAAGCACACAGGTGCTTTTACCCAGAGTCATAAAATGCCAGCTTAATTTTACAATGTCGTGTACATGCAACGGCAACAGGTAGAGTCTCAAAATCATAAATGCTTATAAGGTTTATATGCAATGTCAAAAAGAAAGGCACCAGGCAACCATGAATGGTGACATTTCAGTAGAAGACACTAACTAGACCCCCATGGCTAGAGATGCCCATGGGGAGTACTCAGATACAGCCTGTCACAGAACAATGCTGTTACAGCCAGGACTGCATCTTTCAGAGTGGCTAGGACACAGAGGGTAGAAATGACACAAGGGTGGGGCTGTCTGTTCATGTGACATTGACATTTAATGTCATTTTCTAAAACTCAGGCCCTTGTTTTCATGCTCCTGGATTTTTACGGGATGTTAAGTTTAATATGTACACAAGACGTCCAACCCTTCTTTTTAAGACTAAATGTATCTTAACTGATACATAATGGCATATAAATTATATTTGCAAATAAGGAGCCATGTAATAATTCAATATGTAAATAGATTGTATAACTTCAAATCCGAATTAGCATATCTAGGACCTTGTCTATTATCTCTTTATAGTGGTAATCGTACTTTGTGATTGCCTTGACCTCATTCTGTTGCCCAGCTAGGCTGAGACATGTGGTCCTCCTGCCTCTGCCTACTGGGTAGTTAGGACTCTAAGCCTATGCTAGCAGCCCCAGCCTAGTACCTCTGGTTCCTGTCTAGCTGCAGCCTCTTTGTTCACTATTGCTGCTTCAGTTTGTAGCTTTTGTCAGCCATGCCTTGTTCTCCTGAGTCTCTCAGGCTAGCATGTTTGTCCATGGATTTTTCAGAGTATGTGCCCACTGTATATAGTTCTTCCCAGCTTGCAAGTCCTTGCCCCTGTATCCACACCAGGTACTCTGTACACTTACTGATATCTTACTTCCTGTTAGTTTTTTACCAGAGATGATGTATTTCTTTGTTTACTTGTTTACTAGGATCTGGCCCCTGATTACAAGTAGAGTTGCACATGCTCCAGGTACATAGGAGTCACTTGGGGGTCATTGTAGGCAGGCTACCCATTTGCCAGGCACTCAAGTTAGTGACTTCATCATCTGTAAGAAGGACAACTGTTCTACATTGTTCTATGCCTGGTGCTCACTGGAAAAAGATTTATTGTTCCAATGCATACAGCTACAGCCCTGATCTTTCTTGTCAATAAGACTTGCTCTGATATATCGGACAGTCACAGAACTGGTCAAACCACTAGGGCCATAGCTGCTGGTGAAGGTACCTGGATGCATTCTTCCGGGTTACATCAATCTGGTACTGTAAGCAGGGTGCTGCTGTCCAGCCTAATGAGCTACAGAAACTGGACCTTCAAATATTGAAATAAGATGAGCTATTGAGCTGCAGTTTCTATATTTTTCTCCTCTCTTTGTATGCTCTCCCACCGTGACCTTCGCATATGCCCACCATCCATGACCTCACCTCATGCCCACCCACCATGACCTCACCTCATGCCCACCCACCATGACCAAACCTCATGACCTCTCCTCACCCCATTTCCTTTCTCCTCTACACAGATTCCCACGTGAGTATCCCAAACCCAACACCACGATTCTCTTCAACAGTCTACCTCTTGTCAGTGGTTTTCTCTTTTTTTCTAGTCAATATTTTTAAAACAAGCCTACAAACCACCCATCAGACTCTCTGAGGGGTGTCAGTGAAAACACCAGGAGCTAGAGTCCCCTCAGCTCAAAGGGTTTTTCGAAGTAAGGAACCCTGGCCATTAGTGAGCCATTTGTCATCGGAGAGGCATTTTCCCTAATTGCAATAGCTCAGTTATACCCATCACGGATATGTGTCAATTTGCTTCAAGGTAAAAAAAACTTTTCTTTCTCACTGGTTTTCACAGGCTTTCAGACGAAACAAGACATTTTACTTGGTTCGGAGATGTAAAGAGTCAAGGAATTGAAACTCAAACATTTGAGGCTTCAGTTTGAAAAGGCCATGGGTCTGCCTTTCAGACATATTAAAAGAAAATCACAAAAAAGATTTGCTGAAAAAAAAAATAGTAAGTGCATAAGCTTGAAATAAAACTACATGTATATATCTATACCATTAAAATAAAACTATAGATTATGTAGGAACAATTGAGCATTGGGTTAGATAAAGATAGTTATGTCAACAAGTAATCTCTATAGCCAAGATTCAAGCGGAAGCTCATTTTCCCCTTCTGTAGTAATCTAGCGAGGTTCTGGGTCAGCTGGTAGGGCGGGGAAGGAACCCTGCTCCGTGCAGTTGTTCAGAGACCTGTCTAGTGGAGCATCTGCCACTAAAGATGCAGTTTCCAAGGCAATTTTGGACATCAGCAGCCAGATGGTATCAGGAGAAAGAGCACAATGTATTTCTCAGGGGAGGGTCTGATGGCCAATCAACTCAGAGATATTTCTTACATTCCTTTGGGTAGAACTCTCATACCATCATCCTAAGAAAGACCAGGAAATACAGTCACAGACTGTGTCAACAGAGAAAAATAAACAATTTATATGTTTTAGACCCTAGAAGTCTTTTTTTTTTTTTTCCAAGCAAAGCAGTGAAGCAAGCAGGGTGGGACATGCCTGCTTTGCTATTCCTGAAGGGAGGTGAGATCTAAGAGAAGTGATTCTCTTAGCCACCTCTCATGGTGAGTTGTGACAGAGCCAAAGTCCATCTAAATACCAGGTCTCTTTGGTCCTTGGCCACCAATCAGTTCCAAAGTGATGAATCTCACATAGATTTTCCAGAAGCAATCACAGTACCAAGATGACATGTAGTTATAGAATGTGCAGGTCTCTGACCGTGCCCAGTCCTCTGTGTTCTCTGCCTTCTAAAGAGATGTGCTATGCAAGCATATTGACCTATCAAGAGACAGTTCATGTTGAGAACTACACTCAGCTGTATCAGTAGTATTGGCCATCTACAGAGTGCCAGGTATGATTCTGAGCATGTCACACTGTACTGATCACTTAATACTGATAGAAGTCTATCAGTAGGGCCCTTAAAAGATGGTAAACTGAGTCACAGCTCATTGAATCAATGTCCCAGGGATCACATACCTGGGTGGTTGAGCCAGGATTTGAACCTGGAAAAGGTTTTCTGTCTAGCCCCTGCATTGTTCGCTACAGCCCTGAGGCAGACGTCACTTAAGAAAACAGGCTGAAGCTAGAATCATGGGCACTGACTGCTGTATTAAATTCCAGGTTCTCAGTTTGCTTTCCTTCTGCCTGCCACTCACTTATCTTCTTTCCACGTTTGTGTGCCTCGAGCTAGAAAATAATCCTTATTTCCTAGTGTTTATTAGATTTTCAATAAAACCCCTTGTAAAAGTGGATATTTAAAGGCCCTTTAGATTCCACACATCCCGACTTTATGAAGTGTGTCACACTGCCCACTGCCCAGGAAATTTCTTCCTCAACATCCCATTCCACTCTTTGACCTAGAAGCAAACCCGTCAGCAGCAGCACCCCTCCTGTGTTTGCACAGTTTAATAACACCTGAGCCCATGCCAGTACAAACTTTCCTTTCTTAGCCAAAGATAAACAAAATTTTCACTGTTAATAGCCTACTATTATTCCTAATAAATGTTTTATTCACTCTACGAATATCCTTTAATATATTGCGTGTCTTGGCAGTAATTCAGTCACTATGAATGAGAGCAATAAACTCAGTGGCCTGGTGGATCTTACATTTTAGGGGAAGAGACAATAAATAAGTAACAGATAAATAAATAACAGGTCTTTCTACGTGTTAGGGCTATGAAGAAAATTACAGTTAGGTAAGGGAGCGGTGTGGTGAAGACCTGGGAATAGCTATTTCAAAGAGTGTTGCCTGGAGGCGGTGACACTGAAAAGGACACATGGATTTGATGAGGGCTGGGCTACACGTTTTTTCCAGTGGAGCCTGGCAGACAGAATACTCTTGGTAGATTCCCGAACAAGGGAAGCTTGGGGTGGTGTGCTGCTGCCCCGCAGAAGCAGCAATGATTGTCTCCAGGTGGTTATGATGCTCCTTTTCATCTTTGCAGTTCATTCTGAGGATAACTGAGCCAAAGCAGGGTTTTAAACATAGTCATGTAACATAATTTATGATCTTAAATGATGAGTAAGATTTCTAACTGGGAAGGGACTCATTAAAAACGCAAGCAGGTAGGAGCTGGAGATACGGATCAGTGGATAAGATCATTGGCTACTCTTCGAAAGGACCCAGGATGGGTTTGCAGCATCCACATGGCTGCTCACAGCTGACTGTAACTCCAGCTCTAGAAGATCCAGTGACTTCTTCTGGCTTCCTCAGGCACTGTATACATGTGATATATATGCACACAAATACAAAGCACACACACACACACAAATAAATAAGTCTCTAAAAATAAAGATTAGAGGCAATGTGACCAAATACTCTAAGTGAGGATGTTGATTTTAACCTGGAGGTTAATTCGGATGGTAAAACATGCTCGGACTCAGGAAATCTCTTAAAAATAAAGATAAATTGAGTTTGCAAATGGGTTAAGCACAGCACCAGACAGGAAGAAAAGTAAAATAGCTGCTAGGTTTCTTGTCTGAGCAACTGGATGTCAGATGAGCTGTCGGTGTTGACAGTTCCTATGACATGGGCTGACTGAGAGGCAGGCAGGAAGTGAAATTTGGAAATGGGTGGAGTAGGGATGGTCAAGAGCATGAGGGGCATGCAGTCTGAATGGTACTTAAAACGACGTCTGTTGGGCTCAGAGTGGGACACTGTAGTTTAGAGGGGAGGGGCATGGTCGGGATGGAAAGTGGTTGGCTGTAGCAGGAAGAGGAGTGGTCAATATGGTCTTGTTTTATCTGCTTTGTTGCCATGGTAAAATTTAAGGACGATGAGAAAGAAGCATCCAGAGCCACAGTGAACATCAAGAAAAACATCAATTCGCCTTTCAGGTCTCATGGTAAACAGGACATAGAAAGACAACTAGTCAATATTGGTTGAGATGGCTCAAGAGTGGGAAAAAATCCGAAGTTGATAGTTCCCACCCAAAGGAGAGAAATGATAAGACTATTTAAGAAAATACTGGGGTCGGAGACTTTGCTTGTGGCAGAACATGAAGCTCACAAAGTAGAGAGTTTTGTGGGATTAGAAACAGTTATGTAACTGACTCCAATGTTTAGATAGAGAAGACTACCGTGGTAAGAATTTGCAGATGACAAATGGCTGACTCATCATTGGGAGATTTTATCGTAATATTACAGAAAGCAGAAATGAGTTCATTCTGGTGGTCTTTTAAGAGAAAGAAGGAACTCACTCTGTTTCCAGCCTTTCCAGCAATTGTAATGGGAGGGGCTAGCACTATTCCTGGGAAGGCACAGTTATTCCCATAGCACCATGACCATTGACACCAGCTCTGTAGCCCACTATGGTTCATGCCACGATGAAAGATGGCATGGACTAAGCAGGCCTTTCTGGAGTTTTTCATATAAGGCTGACATGACTTTACAAAAGCCTTTCTTCACAATGTTTAGGGCTATCATAACAGAAACAAGCCAAAGGGCTTCAGTCAATAAAAACTATAGCCTCACACTTTTGGAAGCTCGAAGTCTGAGCTCCTGGGAATGACAAAGCTGCATTCTCTTGGAAACTCATATGCAAGATTCTATCTGGTCTCCTCCCACTTGTGGCTGTCTGCTAACTCTGCAGCTTTCCTTTTCTTCCAAGAACATGACTGCAACCACTGTCCTCTAGCACATGACATTCTCCCTGGGTGTCCTCTACATCTCTGTATCATTTCATGAATACACTAGGGATGTTGGCTCAGGATGTTGACTTGATCACAGTATAACTTCATCTTAATTGATTTCAGATTAAGCATCCCTTAACCCAAAAGTTTAAAGAACCCCCCCAAAACAACTCTGTATGTACCCACATAATAGAAATAGAAAACTCCACACTGTGAAAATAGTATCATCCACAAAATTAGTTAAAATACTATACAAAGTTAACTTCAGCCTATAGACACAGGACATGAATGAAGCATAAAAGAAATTCGTAGGAACAGGGTAGTGGTGCCTCAGCCACAAGACATCTCATGTAACTGGAAAAATTGAAAACAAACACATTTTTAAAACTCCAAATCTTTAAACATAAGTCTCAAGCACTTTGGATAAAGAACATTTCCTACTTCCAAATAAGATCATAAAGCTAGGACTTCATACATTTATGTCATTTGCTGACTTGTTAGTTTTGACAGTGAAACAGGGTGTAAATCTTACAGTCCCAGAGTACTGCTCCTTGTAGTGATCAGGTAACAACAGTATTCAATGAAAAATAATTTGCATATATTTCCTCTTTCACTGTAAGTTCTGGTGGGCTAAAATTGTTTTAGATTGATCTCTCCTGATGGGTAAATTTGTGAAAAGATGATTTTTCTGGGCGTGAGAGCATTTTTCCATTCATCCATTACATTATGGTCTGTCTAAAATCCAGAGAAGATAAGAAATTACTTTCATACAAACACATCTTCCTTTGCCTCCATGGGGCCACCAAAGCTTTGTCTGAAGGTTGATTTCAGTTTGATGATTTTCTATCAATCTGTTGGTTGATGCTGGTTTCATTAAAAATTCTATTATTTTTTTAAATCCATCATCAAGTTCTAAGATTAATCATATGTTCATTTTACAAGACAAAGCTCACCCCAAAAGCTTTCTAAGCCAAAAGATTTCACTCTGACAAGACAGAAAATTGGCTAAATAATCCAAAACAAACCCAAACAACTCAGCCATGTGAATGAATGATTTTTGACAAACAGATCATAAAAGATGGAAACCCCAGTACCTCACTACAGATAAACAAATTTACATTCATACCCAGTGGCTTCAGCAGAAATGACTTTTTTTATTCCATTGGTGAATTCCAAAATTGTTTTTAAATGCCAGAAGTGCTAATCTTGTCCCAGATTTTCCTCCACCATAAGAAAATGAACAAATGTAGGTCTCTGTCTCTGTTTTCAACATGTAAGTTCTGGGCCTGCCTTCCATTGACAAGGAGGTGTCTTAGGCCAACAAAAGAACCCCTGACACCAATGAAGATAGAAATGCCCAAAGCTGCATGGCATCCTACCTCATCTTACCACCTGACTACTTTATATTATCACAGAAAGACCAATCCTCCAAGGACAGAGGTCCACCCAGCCAGAATCTATCCACGAATTCCTGATAGCCTACTTTATGAAACATTCTAGACAGCTTTATCTGGTGGAAAAATTCAGCTTCAGAGCCATGAACTGTCACAACTTGCCATGCAATGATCTTGTTAGGAAAAATGAAGGGCTATCTTTATTCTCACATCCTTTCAAAGAGAAAATATCTCAAGAAATGATTGGAATGTAAGGAGACTCGTAGGTCAAACCAAAGGTGCTCTGGAGACTGCACGCACACCACCCCCACATACACAACCCCCTCGACATACATGTACATACACACACTCAATTGCAGATGAGTATGCATGGACAGAGCAAGATTTTTCTTTTTATAACCTTTCCAAAATAAATACAGTAAATCTGAGTGTAGTGACATAAATATTTGAGCTACGACAGTCAATGAGAAAAGGATGAAAAAGTGTTGATATTACATACATCTATGTGTATATATCCATAAATGTATCGATATTCATAGTCATCTGAAAAGATCATTATGCACCAAGTTGTGGGCACTACTTTAATTTTATCCAACACATCATGAGATAGGTAGAAACTATACTCTTCAAACAAAGAGAGACGAAATTTTTTGTTTAAAAATCACCCCGAGAAGATGCCTACATCGGGACTGCTTAGGTTCCTGACTCCAAGCTCGTGTTTCCTCTAGTGCACCACTCTGCCCTAGTACATGCCTGCTGGAATATAAGTCAGTTGAGATTCTGTGTCAGAGACCTTTGTCTCCACCAGCGGTCATTCAGCTAAACTTCGGTCTCATCTCCTTTCTTTGCTTACACAAGAAATCTGAAAATGCACCCTAAATCCAATACATTTTTCATGTTCTAAAATCACTGTTTTTGACCACCTGCATGCATTTCTACATGCATACAGACACATATAGTATTGATGACATTATCTGTTATCTTTACTGGTTATCAATTAAAATAGAAATTTACCAATTTTCCTGTTCCTTGGGAAACAAAATGATTTTAGTGAAATTTTCAGCCCTAAAGAACAGGTACATAATCGATATTATTTAGTTTTATGCTTTTTTAAAGATACCCCAGAAGAGATGTGAATGGTCCTATTCCATGTATCTAAATAAGAGTGAGAGAGAGAGAGAGAGAGAGAGAGAGAGAGAGAGAGAGAATCTAAATAAGAGTGAAAGTGAGAAGATAGATAGATAGATAGATAGACCCTGACCCTGCCCTGGCCCTGCCCATTGGACCTCAATCACCTGGCATCCAGAAGCACTGGATTGTGGCATTCTTATAGAACTGTTTCTATCTCAAACTCTTCCGGGTCCCACTCTGGGAAAACACCTGGAGATATTTGAGGAATTGTGACCTGTCTGTGAAAAGCCCAAGACTGCCGATCCAAAGCAAAGGATCAGTGGTAGAACCTGGAATAATGCTTCCTCTGAACAAAACAATTCAGCCTCAGGATTCAGACAAGGGTCCTGGGGGGCAGACTGGCTCTCTGTGTGTCCGTGTCAGAAACCACATAAACCCCCCTTATGCCCAGGCCTGATAGTCAAAGCTCATCATAAAAGGAACCCTGTGTTACACAAGGAAGAGCAAGCTAGTTTACTAGGTTCATGCAACAGAGGGACTTAGGAAAGAAAATAAGAGGCATAAAATGAGTCCAGCTCTCTGGCCTAAGAGAAAGGGTCTAAAAACCATGCTCAGGTTTCTATTATCTGTTCTTGTGATCTGAGAAAAAGCCTCACTTTTGTTTCCTTGTCTGTGTCAGAATAACAACTGTATCTCCTTTGAGATTCCACTGAGAAAGCACTCAATCCCAAGGCTTAACACAGGGGAAACAGGCTTGTCCCACAGAGTCAGGTCTGTCATGTAACAGCACTATGCTTTGGTCCAAAGAAAGCAGAGTTAAGTGAGAACTGAGAACATAATGACTCCATCAACCAACTATATCAAAAGCACACCTAGTTGGTCTCCAGAATGGTTTGTTATTTAGTGGGCAAAGCCACCTTCCTTTAGGCACATACAGCCTGGTGAACCCAGAGGCAGGGATTGGAGTTGATGCTGGATGTATCTTTCTCACCCTGGAGCCAGACTGATTGTCATCACCCTCATTACACTTAAAACCACGGGGCTGGCCTTTATGATCTCTGAAATCCTTTCAGACTCCAAAATGCTGGGTGCCCTTGTCAACAAAAAGAATAACTCTTTCTACAGAGAACTTCTGGTGAAGGGAAGAGATACTGTCAAACAGGGTTGTCCCTCTGTGCCCAGTTTTGGGTTCCAGTAAAAACAAACAAACAAACAAAAACAGTACATTCCTCCTTCTCCTCCTCCTCCTCCTCCTCCTCCTCCTCCTCCTCCTCCTCCTATCCCATAGTTGGTTGAGTTTTCGAGGTTCCCATTTTGGTTTCCAGCTCCTCAATGGGCTCAGCATCGTTCTAGAAACCTCCATGCAAGGGCCCATTTACCCATGTTCCTCAGAGTCATGGTAGGGTGCCTGAGTTGCTCCTGAGGGAAGCACAGTCAGCATCCCTGAAAGGAGGCAAGGAAGCTAGCCAAGGTATGCTTCCTGCATGGCATTACTATTCAGAAGGAGGGAACCCATAAGCAGGGATCAATAGTTCCACCATGATACTACTGCTGCCAGGGGACTCTAAAAAGAGATGCTGGAAAGGGGATATTTTTGTCCTCCTCATCATCTTAGGTAGACTACTTTCTCTGAGGTGCACCTGGCACATCATCAGGAACATTTCCCAAAAATTGGAAGACTGGGTAGTAAAGTGGCCTGCCAAAGTAGGAGGCACGTGTCAAAGCACACATCTCAATAAGGAACAAACTCCCAACATAGCTCATCTGTGTGCAGCTCAGGGCCACCTCAGCTCAACAGATGGCATGTATTTGGAGCCAGCACACAGTAACTCCTCAAAAACTATCCCACATCACACGTGACCAGGGCAACTGGGATGGTACACTGAGGATACCCAGGCCAAGGAACACAAGATAAAGAGAGACAGGCGAGAGGAAAGGGGACTGATCTCAGACACACATTTCTTCACTCATTCATACAGGTACTGTATTGATCACTTCCCGTAGAAAAGACACTGGTAAGTGCCAATATGCTGAATAGGCCAGAAGGTGTACCTAGCCTCAAGGAACTCACTGTCCAGGTGAAGAAGGTAAAAAAAAAGAAAAAAGAAAAAAAAGAAAGAAGAAAGAAAGAAAGAAAGAAAGAAAGAAAGAAAGGAAGGGAGGAAGGGAGGAAGGGAGGGAGGAAGGAAGGGAGGGAGGAAGGAAGGGAGGAAGGAAGGAAGGGAGGAAGGGAGGAAGGGAGGGAGGAAGGAAGGAAGGGAGGAAGGGAGGAAGGAAGGAAGGAAGGGAGGAAGGAAGGGAGGAAGGGAGGGAGGGAGGAAGGGAGGAAGGGAGGGAGGGAGGAAGGGAGGGAGGGAGGAAGGGAGGGAGGGAGGAAGGGAGGGAGGGAGGAAGAAAAGAATGGAAGGAGAGAGATGAGTGCTCAGGAGAAAGCTGCCACTCTGAAAAGCCAATGTTAAGACACTAAGACGCAGGAGGTGGGGTCATTTGAATTTAGGCAACAATCGGAAATAACTGTGATGGAGCAGTCTAGATAGCATTGTTCCTAGCAATAGGGACAACCAAAGTAAGACCCTTGGGCAAAGCCATGTGCTCAACACTGGGATGAAGACCCAAAGAAGACATAGTTCTGCCTTCCAGGGCTTTGAGAGTATCTGCAGGGACTAACAGAGAGCCCTAAAGAACCCGGTTTTCTATATCTGGAAGAATCTGTAGATCTACCATGATCTTCTGTGTTACTTTATGGTGTTACCATATCAAAACTCAGCCTTAATCTTGTACATTAAGTCAGACTTTCTATTTTTAACTCATCCAAGAAAAATATGATGGTTCAGCCACCACAAGTCTAGACACAAGACAAAGAGCAGAGATTTAGCCTCTGACTTGTTCCTACACCTGAGAAATAATTCATTTTTCTAGTAGCTGTTTTATTGGAGGAAGGTTCCTCACTGGGCAGAATCATTGAGTGACATTCTGATGTTTCATGGAGGTTTATACTTGGGCTTGTCTAGCCTGCCTTCTCAGGTTCTGAGCTGCTTATACTGTCTCTACTTTTCAATACAGACCTAGCCACTGAAAGCCCCCCTCTAGCAGGAGGCACTCTGCTCAGAGTCTCTCTATTGCCACCCTAGCCCCATGTATTAATCTCGATTCTCTTGTTCACAGGGAGATTTTGGGGAGTCCACCCAAGCCTTCATCCACACTTCATCTCAAGCTCTGCACCCTTCCTGAGAGAACCACACAATAAATCTTTATTGTTTGATCATTGTTACCACATAAAATAAAGTCAGAGAACCCCAGTAAGGTGTGAAGGATATTTTTGTTTTGTCTTCATTCAACTATTTAAAAAACCTCTGTCATCCCAGGGAGCTCATGACATGAAAAGGTGTGATCTTTGCTCTCCCATAATACACTCAGCCCGCTTAGAATGACAATTACGCAACGCTGGGAAAAGGGAAACAATGTAGACATTAAACACCACGGTGGAAGTAGGAAGACACACAGTTCATTGGGCCCGGATACATCTTGGGAAATCTCAATGTATGTGGTCTAGTTCTGTTTCTTGCTACTGCTGTGAGTTCAGGTAAATGCTGCTCTTTGGGTCTCAACTCCCTCATCTATAAAATGGGAGATAATTAAGTGAATTTAGAGATTAGAGAAGATTAACTGTTACAGTTCATAGTACTACACAGAGGCTGGTCAATAAGTGATAATACTACTCAACTTGTTACCATCATCATCAGTAGTTCCTCCTGCCAATCCCACTTCAAAAAGTTCTAGTTATTCCACCTTAATCAAACAATGTCTTGTTTTGCCCTGTGAGGCGAGGGGTTAGACTAGGGAGCCATTCAGGAATTCATATGAGCTAAGAAAGCACTCTATCAGTAAAGCTGTCTCCTCAGACTCAAGTGATGCTAATTCTTCATGCCAATGGCTCAGTTTTCTCATCTGTAAAATGTGATAATAATAGCAACTACGTAATGATTATCATTAGAATTCACTTACAATGTGAGGAGGTTGAATGACAGATGGGAGATTATACAAAACACATTAGTATTCCCTAATACACGGTGACTTCCCAACAACACTGGGATATTTAGTTAAAAACTCTGTGTCGTGTGATGTCACCACTCATAAAACCTGTGCACACAGAGTGTCAAGAGGAGCACAGTAAGACTGAGAGTTTAGAAATGCCTGCAACTCTGTACAGATTGCCAATGCTGTTGGTTCCCAGTATCTCAGCAAAGATCACTAGAGATAACTGGATAAACTTTTAAAGTTTCTTCAAAGAAGAATATGTTGCTGAGACATTTATTCTCTTTAGGGACTCCAAAAGACCTCCAGGGTGAATACTGCCGAGAACAAAGCAGAATAAATAGTAACCAGAGCAGAAAGCCCTCTGCTGGTCATGAGGGGAACTGCAGTCTTGCTGGAGGGTGGCCTTCAACGTGAGCAGAGGACTTCAGCCTCCCTACTTGTTGATCAGAAAGGAGACCCTGGTTCAGCTAATCCCTAAGTTTAAGGGTTCCATCCACTGAGAGGTCCACCCTCCGGAGTGTCACAAAGATAGTCTGTCCTTTTGGGCTGACACAGCATAGCAAGGGGACTAGATGGACCGTTTCTGAAAGCTTGGGTTTTGACTGTCCTGAGGCATAGGAAAGCAGCTTCACACCTCACAGTGTAGCTTGTGTTCAAACAAGACCACTGTGTGGAGTATCTATTCGGAAACACAAATGAACTCTGGTATCTGAAAGAGACTATGGTGAGGTTGAAAGGCAAGAGGAAAGCAGTAAATACTCAATAATGTCCTGTTAGAAAGAAGTCCAGGGCCTTGGCACCTGCTGGATTCAGCCACTCTGGAGAGGCCATATTCTCCTGAACTATGAGGCTACTGCCTTCCTGGGATGACATCTTGGTCACTCCAATCCCCTTGTTTCCCTTAGAATGTGAGGCCAATTGTCTATTTATAGCTTCAAATCTCTAGGTCACTGACCACCTTCTTTTCTCTCTTTTGAATGCTGTGTGTGTGGAAGGATGTCTATCTGTATCTAAAATAATTTCCCATAGATAGTGTCTCTATTTTGTCCCTGGAGGTCTACTCCCTGCAGCTAAGGGTAAGGGTCAGAGGGGCCATCTACAGATCGCTAAATTTTCTTGACTATGTTGTTTCTTGACTATGTTGTTTATGTTGTTCTTGTTTTGAAGTGGTCTGAAATCAATGCATATTTAAAATTACATAATTCACCCTAATCTAATGTAGCCCTTACAAAGTTCATTCATAACAATAAGTAACCAGGAGTTCACTGGAGTCAAAACAGTTAAGTCTTCAAAGACAAAGGATTTGGGGATTTGCAGCCCATTGAATGGTTTCTTTAAATCACATGTATTTTTGAAAATGTCCTCACAACTCAACTCTGTAATGTCAGCACTCACTCCCCAAGATCGTCTGTCCTGTGGGTATCCTGTGCACAGTCCATAGGCACTCCAATCTCAGCACTGATGGAACCAGGACATTTGGCACCAAAGCCAAGGTACATTTTCCAAGAATCTCCAAGTCACAGGATGAAAATAGTATCTCATTGCCCGCGGTCAGTTCAGTTGACCAGTTTTTAAAACTTTATTAAAGAGAACACACTGAGTCAAAGAGAGGCATGGAGGTTGCTTGCTCTCTTAAAAATTCCAGAAATTTCCCATTACAGTCAGCCAGTGTGTAGCCCTCCTGTGAGTGGTGTGGTTTTATCAACTGGAAATGGAGTCAGTGCTTCAACAGCAATATCGCAAGGGAGACAGTCCTGCCCCACTTAGCACAAAATGTAGCTAAGATTCTTCTCCTCCTCCCCAAAGCTTGCAGTCCTCAACCCCAGAAACCATTCCTGACCCAACACAACACTAAAGCTTAGGGTTTTTTGAGTGCCAAGTTTTGTACATACTGCTTTGGGGAGCATGCATAACAATCAGATCATAGTCCACTCATGAAGGCATCTTCCACAGACAAATCAGAGTCCATGGTACCAGTATCCAAAAGCCACATTCAGACAGGAAAACACATCTGCCTCTGCCCACCATCTCACGGAATCCAGACAACCCAGAAAAACGTTGGTTAAAAACCATGCTCAGGAAAAGAGGTTTGTGCAGAGTCCAGCCCCTGTGTCAACTCTCAGTGGCACGGGTAGTATGAGGGCATCCACACCAAGCCAGATTCCTTCTTTGGGACTCATTAACTTCAGAGGGGAGATCATCCATGCTGAGTCTCAGCCAAGCCCCAGGTCACCATAGCTGTCAGGCTCAGGAACAGGCAGTTCCAAGATCACTGCCTTCAAAATAAGACAGCTATCCCTCGCCCTTAACAAACCCCTGGGTCAAAGAAGCCAGGTTTGAAAAACACCGCTCTCCCCTAGCATTGCCCTGTGATTGCCACATTCCTTGGTAGAGCAGTTAGCTCATCCAGGAATTGTGCAGCGCAGCGAGCTAGGATCTCTCCACTAGCCCTAGCTTGCTCCAGAGAACACACCCGCACCCCTGCCCCTTTGCCCCAGCCCAAACAAATCATCATTTAGTAGAGTGGCAGTTCCCTACCTGAGGGTGGCGCTCTCCCCTTGCCTGACCGTCACGTTGTCCATAGCTTTGGGAAAGGTGGCATCTCCGCTACGCACCGGCACTCCTGTGGGTACAAGGAACAGCAGCCTGAGAGACACGACCACGAGGCACTTCCAGGGCAGGAACAGGTACCCACAGACCCCCATTCTCGACAACCACAACTTCCCAGAACTCCGGTAGTGGCACGCACACGCCCCCCGGGCGAGCACAGGAAGTGGGTGGGGTGGGGAGTGAGCGCGGGGACCCAGAGATGAACTAGCGGCGACCGCGCGATGCACTGGGAGGAGAAAAGCGCGCAGACTCCTCCAAGTCTAATATTCCTCCCCTAAATCCAGCCTCAGCTCGCAGCCTCCGAGAACCAGTCTCCACACACATCCGAGGCGGACTTTCTCCGTGCTGCCTGTGGCCAGAAAGGTGGCCAGGAAAGAGAAGCGCAAGGCAGGCAAGGCAGGCGCACAGGCGCGGGTCTCAGAAGCTGCCTCTTTCCCGTAGCAGTTCAGGCATGGCACTTTGGACAGGAGTAAGCACTTTAGTATCCAACGGGGCTGTGGCTGGGTTCAATCCAGCTACCCAGATGTGGTCTACGATTCCTCAATCGAACATGGGGAAATCCAGCACTTTCTTAAGTTTCAGAGCAAGGCTCGGCGCCAGAAACAATCTGGAACAATAGCAGATGGAAAGTAGAGCACGCAAGAGGCGGCACGGATGGTGCGAGGAGGCGCCTGCTAAGCCGGCTTCGTGCAATCCGGACTCGGGAATCCTGCCGCAGAGCCACGGTCAACTTCCTCAGAGCCCAGATTCGCGCCGCAGCTTGGGCTGTCTCTGCAGCGCAGCAGCGAGGCTGGAACAGCGCGGCAGGGGAGGACCGCAGCGGTCCCTAGCCCGCTCTCTGGCTCGCTGCAGAAGGCGAAGCGCAGTCGGCACCGGAGCCGCGGACGCCAGGCTCAGCGGCCGCCCCCGGCCTCCGCGCTGCCTTCCTCCCGGGAGCAGCCCCGACGCGCGCGGGCCCCGACCGCCGGGGTTGTCATGGCAGCAGCTCCATCCCTGACCGCCACTTTCTCTCGTTGCCGACTCCAAGCGATCCGGCTGGCGGGCGACACGGACTGTGCGCTCATCCCGGCGGGTGCGGGGCGCGGGCGCCCACCTTAACCCCCGCCGCGCCGGGCCAGGGCAGGGTGGTATACCACCTCTGGCCACCGGTTTAACCATTTCCGGATTTGAAGAGCTAGCTCTTCGCAATTAAGAAGACAAAGTTACTGTGAGGTCTTAATAACCCTAGACATCTTAATAAGGGTCACAAACTAACTAGGAAGAGAAGAGCCTGCAGCATGCATATATGCACCTTTAAAATGGTCAAATTAATTCTATCAGCACTGGGAGTACATTTACAACGTTAGGAGGATGCTTCAAATAATCTCATTTATATTCAGTGTTACACCACCCTTTGCTCTACACCAACCCTCTTAAAACCCCGCAGACCCAATACAACCATTTAAGAGATTGTCCATGTAAAACATAAATGTGGAAATTCCAGAAGCATCTTGGTTGGTGAAGTGAGCAAAATCTCTTTAAAATGTTGGTCAGGTTCAACACAGTCTTTCTCAATTCACTCTCTCTCACACACACACACACACACACACACACACACACGCACACACTGAGTATGCTAACTGGGTAAAAGGTACAAACAGGCATGGGCCAGTGTAAGCCACGGCCTCGTTTATAAGGAAGATTCTCTGGGTTCACACTCTGGCATACCTGATTTCTTTCTGTCCAAGAGGCGTGACTTTCTTTAAATCTTTGTAGCCCAAAGAAAGATTGGCTGTGCCTGAGGTCCTGTGACTTCTGTCTGTTGCTGGTTCCTCTGTGCCTACATCATGTTTCTCCCTTCACCCTAGCTCTGATGGACCATGCCTGGTTCCTGTACAGCGAACAG
>JADRCH010000289.1:0-11806 GCA_019843965.1 Rhynchomys soricoides | reverse complement strand
ACACACACACACACATATATATGTCATTACCTAGATCAATGGCCACCGTTAGTATCCATCTAGAAAGGGAAAGTGCAGTTACAAGAAGAGAGGACAAAGGAAAAGACAGTGGCTCATTGTCCCTCTGTCTCAGCACCGTATATTCAATAATAAACAATATTTGTGAGGAAAAACAGATGAGTAAAAATTGTAAAAACAAAAAGAAATACAAACCCAGAACCTTGTATTTCTGTCTTTCTTGAAGGCCTGATGGCTACACCTCCCCCAAAACAAACACTGTTCAGACCCCGTTCTATTTTCTCAGAGGAAGAGGAGTTTTGTACCCTTCTTGTATCCTTAGTTAATGGATCAAAATAGAAGAGCTTTATAAATGACGTTATATAAACATTTCCAAGATAGCCACTTGGCTCCCGAGAGAGATGGCTAAGTATCGTCTCGTAACAAACCTCCAGTCCCAACATCCCACTCTGACCTCCTGGCACTCTCGATCCAAGAATAACATTAATACTAATCAGACTATTAGCCAGGGTGCTTGGTTTGAACTTGAAGAGTTGGAGAAACGATCCTATAAATTATTTTCCAAGGATATCATCTTTAGGCATTAACAGCCATAACTGACTGTGAATTCTGGGAAGCGGGGATAATTACATGGAAATGGACACGGCACAAATGCCAAGAATTCGGTTAACCTTTAATAGCTTTTAAAAACCCACTCCTTTTAATTATCTCTTTCTTTTGTTCTAAATGTTACTGATGAATATGTAGAGGTATAAGCAAACAAGAGAGTAGATGGACTGTACAATCTTTGTCTTGGGATTCTAGTTTTCTCCAAGTTCTCCGTAAGATGCCAGGTGATGGGAAGCAGGCTTGGAGTTTGGCTAGATCCAGACCTTGTCTTGGTATTTGCTCTGCTCTTGTCCTCTGCTTGTAATTCTCCAGGTTGAGTGGAGTACCTTTGCATTACTGATTATAGTGAGGATGTGGGTGTGAGGCGTTGGGTGTCTAATGCAATCCCTGACCTGTTCTGCGTCTTTGCAAAAGTCATCGCACCTTCTCTGTGCTTTGGATTTCCTTTCTGTAAAGCGAGTGTGATGACATTTAGCTTCAACTGCAACAATATTTGCATAGTGCTGTAAACTTTACAGAAGACATTTACATCTCTTATCTCACTAGCATATGAGTGTCTCCTCCTGTTCAGACCCCTCTGCTGTCGCCAAGGTTTTGTCTTCTTCCTCTTTTCCTCTATGTACCATTTTAATTAGATCTTAACACATCCCTTGGGCTCCAGCCCTGCCTCTGCCTAAACTGGTCCTTAAGGGGCAGGGCGAAGTTCTTGGGGTGGATCATCACTGTCCCCAGGAAGCAAGAGCTGCCATCAGGTCAGTGGGGCCAGAGAGATTTCATGCTCAGCAATGTGCTGACTGATCTTTGTGTATGTCAAATGCCTTCTAGATGTTTAGGTGAGTAAAAAAATTTTTAATTAATTTAAACCTAAAATTTTATTTTATTTAACAAATAAACATACATTTTCTTGCTAGATTTTAACATTAACTGATCCTACAGAACGTACCATCTTGAAAGTCATGCAAAGATTGTTTGACGTGTGGGCAAACTGTAGAGGTAGAAGAAATCATGACCTCAAGCCTATTCAAGGTCTGGGTCTGCATTTAGAAGAGAAATAGAGTTTAGCTAGCCTCTGTTTTCACCAAGAAGAAGAAAGAAGAAGAGGAGGAGGAGGAAGAGGAGGAGGAAGAGGAGGAAGAAGAGGAGGAGGAGAAGGAGGAGGAGGAGGAGGAAAGAGAGTGATATATATATATATATATATATATATATATATATATAGAGAGAGAGAGAGAGAGAGAGAGAGAGAGAGAGAGAGAGAGAAAGAATCAACTCATTTCTAGAGCAAAATTCCAGGAGAGGTTAATATTCATATGACTTCATGTGCAGCTGCTGAGGCAAAAGTTCCCACTTCTCAAAACCTCCTCCCCAAACAGACTTGCAGCTTTCTCCATTTTTAAGTTTCGATTCCAACAGATTTCAGGCAGAAATAAGACACCAGTTTCCCAGAACCTTCCAAAGGCTCGCTGGTAGTGGAAGGGTCAAGTTTCAGCTGTGCTCCCTGGCGCAGTGCCAGCCTTGGCGAAGCCCATCCATCACAGCTGAAGCCTGCCCTTCTCACACGCTGCTTGAGTTGGATATGGAAGTGGCCTTTTAACAGAACGTTGTCTTAGGATTGTGTGAAGCAAGGCTGACAGAGAAAGGAAGATTCATTCCTGACACCACTCATACTAATATCTGTCACCAAAATGACATTTTCCCTTTAATGATGAAAAATGCATCAGAATAAAGGGAAGGGAATGAGCCTCCTCCAGTGTGCTCCTCTGGCCTGGGAGGGAGGAGAGCTCTGCTCCTGGTGGTCTCACAGTGGAGGAGGTAAAGGAATGGATGGTCAGCCTGTTATGGAACAAAGAGAACTCATCCCTGGTTTAGAAAAGCAGGCTTCAAGGTGATGTACTATTGGCAGCCTCTGGGTGATGTGCTATTGCTGAATACCTAGTCTATTCCTCATGAAGCTCTCTGCCTGCTTTTTCCCTAGAATTGTTCCACATTTTTCAGGTCACCAGCTGAAGAGTTCCGGCTGGTTTTCAGGGATGTCATATACAAGTCCTCCATATCAAGTTCTCCAGAGTTAGTAAACATTAGAACCGAGCCCCGCTCACCAGCCTTTTGGATGTGAAAGGCTGCAACTGAAAACCCAGGCAGAATCCAGGATCCCTGTTCCTATCCCGTGGCCAGTCTATGAGTAATGGTGAACCATGGAAGAAAGAGGAAAAACCACAGAGCCACAGTTCTGTAAACCAAGTGCATGGAGAGGTAAGGAATGCACAAAAATCAACTTGTGCTCTCTTATTAAGTGAGCAGCTCAAAGCAGCATGATGGTCTCAATGCTGCCTGACTGCTTAACTTCACATCTCCGTCTAGAAGGCCATTGATGGTAACACTTACGGGGAGCTTTCCTTCCTTTCCCATTGGAAAGGGCCTGCTTCTGATGGCAGATATCCATTCACCTCTCTTCTGCAGCTATGCATGAGCATGTCTCTCAGCAAGACAATGGTGATGTATATACATGAAAACGAAGCTTGCATGCTTTCCCAGACTCCAGAATTCTGCCTTTAAAATCAAGTGATTGAGGAAGAAAAGGGTAGCTGCTTCCTGCTAATTTCTCCACAGGGTTCTCCTGGGCAGCCATGAGATTGAGCCATGAGATACCCTACCGGCCTCCAGGCCTCTTTCATGGCATCAGTCTTTTAAGCCTCTGTGAATAAAGAGTTTGACTGGCTGCTGTGAAAACCATACAAATAATTCTAATACCTTCAGAGAAATCATGTGGCAAGTTGCAAGGACAACACGTGTTGATTCCTTGATCCAGTCTCTAACTTGTGCTTGTCTGTGTCCACAGTGGCTTTCTTTAACTCTCCACTCTTACAAATACTGGCACACCCAAGATTCACATGACATCAGGGCACTTCTGAAGCTTTCAGGCTTTCGTGATTCTATGCAACGTTAATTAGCACAGCACCCACACATTAGCTAACCTGCCGGCAAAGCAATGCTAACATCATCATCTTCCTTATGAAGAAGGAAACTGAGTCATTTACATCCCCTTATTTGCATGAGTAGGCCTCTCTGATCCCCCTCCTTCTCCTCCATCTTCGTTCTCAAAAATACTTTAGCCAAGAAAAACATGTGACTTTTTATAAACCTTTCATTTGAACAATTGAGACCCCCAATGGAATCGACAAAAAAATCACTGACTGTTAAAGGCAGAAACCCTACTACGAATCCCTGCAAATAATTAAGACCATACTGTCTACATCCGCAAAACGGGTCACTCTGCTGTTCTTGGCCTTTTATGGCCCCCTGTGACTTTTCAGGAACAAAACTCCCCAGCAAAAGCTCCAAGGCCCAAAGTGACTTCTAAACTCTACAAATTACACTAAAAGCCTCTGGCCAGCCAGAGAGAAAGGATAAGCAAAGATGTTCCCAGGGAAGCTCTGCAGGCCGCAGGAGGAAACTTCCAGTCCAGAGGCCTTGCTACTCAGCCCTTGTTGAAGGAGTCATCTACTATGAGACATCAGGGATCCCACTGAGATCTTTCTATAAGAGACATGTGTTCCTGATTCTCCAGAGTGCAGGGTAGCACTGAAAGTGGGGGGCAAGAACCATGTTCTCCTCACTCCTTTTTCCCATGATGTCATCTGCTTCCGGAGAGAAAAACAAGAGGAAATTGGATGAGAGGTCCCTCTTCATGTTTGAGCCTTATGTTCATTACAGGAGGACCAGACTGGACTGCCTTTCATGGCAGCTCTGCTAATCGATGTCCAACAGAGGCACTATGGCAATCTAACATCCAGGGGCTAAAAACACAACATGCCCTACCAGAGTTGGAAGCAGGCCATCACCTTCCGACCATAAAGGGCAACATATTACAAACTGCCTGAAAGATATGATGTAATATGCACACACTCACTTCTAGCTTGCATGATTTACTTGGCTCAGAGAATATTTGATATACTTCAGGAAATGACAAAACTTTTTTTTCTCCACTTGCAAACTGGAACCTGAGTCCTCTGCAAGAGCAACACATGCTCATAACCCCAGAGCCCCTCGGGCCCTACCCTAGGTCTTTTTTAATGCTCAAGGGAGATTGTTGTATGAAAAGGACAGAAGAATCATGACAAGAAGTGCATCGTCTTTTCTGTCAGTTACAACTGACGTAAAAATGTTGGCTCTGCTAAGTAAAAAAAAATGTATGTACTCACTGATAAGTGGATATTAGCTCAAAAGTTCAGAATATCCAAGATTCAATTCACAGACTATATGAAGCCTAAGAAGAAGGAAGACCAAACTGTGGATGCTTCAGTGTTTCTTAGAAGAGTGAACAAAATATTCACAGGAGGAAATATGGAGACAAAGTGTGGAGCAGAGACTGAAGGAAAGGCCATCCAGAGACTGCCCCACCTGGGGATACATATATAGTCACCAAACCAGGATGTTCTTGTGGATGCTGGGAAGTGCTTGCTGATGGAAGCGTGATAAGCTGTCTCCTGAGAGGCTCAGGCAGAGCCTGACAAATACAGAGGCTGATGCTTGCAGCCAACCATTGGACTGAGCATGGGATTCTGGATGGAGGAGCTGGAGGAGGGATTGAAGGAGCTGAGGGGGTTTGCAGCCCCATGGAGGGATTAACAGTGTCAACTGGCCAGACCCCCCAGAGCTCCTGGAGACTGGACCACCAACCAAGGAGTACACATGGAGGGACCCATGGTGCTGGCCACATATGCGGCAGAGGAGGGGCCTTGTAGGCCATCAGCGGGAGGAGAGGCCCTTGGGCCTGAGGGTGTTAGATGCCCCAGTGTAGGTGAATGCTAGGGAGGGAAGACGGGAGTGGGCAGGTGGGTGGGGGAGCACCCTCATAGAGGCAGGGGGAGGAGGGAAGGGATAGGGGACTCCAAAGGGGAGACCTGGAAAGGAGAAAACATTTGAAATGTAAATAAAGTAAATATCAAAATGAAGAAAGAAAGAAGGAAGGAAGGAAGGAAGGAAGGAAGGAAGGAAGAAAGAAAGAAAGAAAGAAAGAAAGTAAAAATACAATGCCTTCTTGCATAACTTAATTCTTGGACACCCACTCTGTCTAGAAAAGCTATGTTCCCACTTGGCAGATGAGCAAAGTAAGGTTCATATTGGTCAGAAAGCTGACAACGTTCCTACTGTGAATTTTCAGACCTTAACTTCAAATCCAAGTTAAAGTCCAAGGCTCGTTTTTACTTAGCAGCATTTTCCTGCATGAGGGAATCTAACCTCCCTTCTTGAGGACCGCTCCTTCATCCTGGCTCCTTTGAGAGTACAAAGAGTACTTAGGATAATGGGAATGATTTTCAAAGGGCCAGAGGAGCAGGGTAAGAGTGGGACCATTGTGAAGAAGTGGGGCCAGCAAAAAATGGGAAACACTGAGAAGAAAAGGGAAGCGAGTCCAGAGTGCCTGAGCAATGTAATAAGCCTACCACCCACAGCACAGCACTTCTCCTCTAAGCATCTGGAAAAGCAGCATCTGTTGTCCACAGAGCAACAGGCCGGACTGATCGACAACATTGGGAGCAAAGAGCAGGGAACAGTTCCCAGTGTGAAGACACTGTGGGTGGCCTCCTGGATGGCCATTGGTAGGTCTCAGGAGGCCTATTGGGGAGAACTGAAGCCTGCTGTCTGAAAAGGTATCTGCGCTGGGTGTGATGGCCAACCCCCTTGATGTTGTGCAGTATGTGGTCACATGAAATGCATGCTTTGTTACATCCTGGGAATGTGAGTCCTGGGAGCTTTTAGACGTCCATCGTCCTACACACCACTTTCCCTAGAGCTCCCCAAGATGAAACGCAGGCATCACATGAGGCTCCCCAGCTTATACACATCACTGATAATCAAGTATAATAACCTCCTTCTTCTACAGCACCCTCAACAAGCCCCCTGTCATGCAGGTAAGAACAGAACTCTCTTGAATCCTCAGACCTTGTATCTACTCTAAGACCCAGAATACCTTAGGGTTCAGCTGCGTGAAAACACAGAGTGTCCGTCCTCCAGGAAAATAATGCTTCTTACCTTGATTCTTTTTCCTGTAACATCTCCCTTTAGCATTATAAGAGACCCAGGGTAGGGCCAGAGAGAGAGCTCTGGAGTTAAGAGTATGTGTTTCCCCAGCAGAGGACTCGATTTCCAGTCCATTAGGTGGCTCACCACTGCCTATAACTCCAGGTCAAGGTGAACCGGCGCCCTCTTCTGGTGCCCACTACCAAGTGCACTCACAGGCGCATACCCTACCCATACCCACATCCACATACAAATAATTAATAAAATAAAAATAAATCTGAAGAAAATATATTGTCAAAGACCTTTAGTAACATCTTTACCATTGCTGCCATCTTATGGGTTTGAAGTGGAGGCCTGGAGAACTTTTGAGGAAGACAAGTCTACGGGGCTGGGACAGAGAACACCTTGAATTAATTTGCACCCTGAGCTCAGTTATATGCTTGCCTGTCTCTCTGAGGGAGAGCTGAGTGGAAGGCTGAAGGGATAAATGACCCCAGGCTAGCAACACATGACAGTTGAAAAGGAGCCCTAGAGGAGCTCCATTTTATAGATGAACAAGTCAGGAAGTGAATGTCCAGGATGATCCCCTCCACAGAGACAACACTCATTAAGAGCTTTTCCAGACAGCCTGGGATGCTTATTCTGATGACTAGAGGTGGAAGGTCTACAGACAGTTTCACTTTCCTATTGTTAAAGAAACAGAAAATAAATCTAGCAGTAATAAAAGATGAATCAGAATCGCTCCTATAAACCCAACTGTGCGACCATGCTCTATGGAAAAGTAGAATGTACACGGATGTCTTTGTTTCTTTCCCTGCAAACCCACAGAGTTCTCTGCTCCCATCTCAGTCTCCCGTGCTCCGAGCAGTCTCCTGGTGGCTCTTACAGCCTGCAGCCTCACCATTAGCACAGCAACACCAATTAATTGCAATAACGAGCAGGTTTTGCATTCAAGGAGACTCTCAGCCTGCTCTCAAGCTAGTTCCAAATTCCTTTAGGGAGCTTTGTCTCCCTGAGATTGTGATGTGGATCTCTACAGAGAGGTGAAGGCTCCCAGGGTCAGAGCTGCAGTGTGCCTGCCTATGGATGTTTTCTGGAGAGCAGGGAACTGGGTCAGAGAGGAGGGCACTGTGGTAGTGCTCCCGGCTGCCAGTGAGATGCGTTTAGGGAGTGTTGAGGAGGAAGAGCAGGAGGACCGAGTCTCAGAGCCGGGGGTGGGGGGGGTCGTTGGGGGGGGGTTAAGTTCAGGTTGCAGTAGGAAGTTTCCAAGTAGATGGGAAAGGGTTCCTACTGAGACGTGTACTTCCTGAAGAGACACCTATCCTATCTGGGAAACAGTTCCTCATGCAAATGAGGTGAGCTTCGGTGTGACCAGCTCCCTTGTTTCCATTCTTTGACTTTTCCCATCCTGTTTATTTATTATACACTCCTGGGGACCTTTGTCAGCCCCTTCCTACTCTGTTTCTCACATGCTCTCTTTTCTCCTTATTTGTGAGTGATAAACATCAAGGGACAAGAATGCTTTTTTTTTTTTTTATAGGGGAGACTGAAATCCTATAGCTTAGAACCTTGTAGAAACTCTGAGACCCTCAAAGGAACAATGTTTTCCCTTGAGGATGTCCTAATGCATTTTTTAAGCCCACCCACTGGGCCGTCAAAGTCACAAGCTATGTGACAAAGTGGGTAATTATGTTTCACTTAGCACACATCAAAGGAACAAATGGCCAAAGAGCGTGGAGTGTATGCACCGAGGCTTGCCTGAGGGAGTCCGGTGGGGTGGGGTGGAGCTGGGGCAGTTGAAGATGTCCCGGGGCTCAGCTTACCAGGAGGTCCTGGCCTTTAAAGGAACCAATAAAGAGCCTGGAGAGGAACAAATCTCTGAGCCTCCTTTCTGCCTGGAAGCTGAAGTGGAATCTGCCTTGTCTGCCTCTCAAGTCCCTTTGTTTGGTTTTCATGGAAACCTGTGTTTATGAGAAAACTGTAGGCAAGCGGGCTACAGACAGATGTTGCTGATCTCTGTCCCACATCACCTTCAAAATGCTCCTTGGGAAGGGGGTGTGGGGTGATGAGCCAACACTTTCAAGTTCTTCTGCTGGTGCAGGAGATGAAAACAAATCACCATTGTTTCCTAAAAGCTACGCATGTCATTTGCATGCAGGTGACCCTAGGCTGTCTTTGACAAGGGATCTCTTTATCCCTCTAAGCTCCGCTGCAGCTCCACGGAGGGAGAAACAGAACCAAAGGCACAAGTCCCTGCAAAAAACAAAACAATAACAAAAATGAAAGGGAATTAAAGCTGTTTTCTCTGCTGCTGATATAGACACTAGCCTTCACTCCGGAGGGTCCTCATCTCCACACCCTTCTCCACACTTCTTCACAGTCTGAGAAACTTTGTCACTTTAAAATTTAATTATATAAAATCCTGCTCCCTTTACCCCCTGCGGATGAACAATTGTTCTGCTATTTCTATAAAACGCCACAGGAAATATGAAAATAGGAGGCAGGATTTGGAGCAAGACTGTTCCTGAATGCCTGTGGTTAGCAACGTCAGAGATGGCTGCATGGATTTTACATCTGTCACAGAGAAGTGGAAGGTGGAAAGGGAGGAGTGTAGGGGGAGAGAGATGAGAGAGAGAGAGAGAGAGAGAGAGAGAGAGAGAGAGAGAGAACAAATAGAGAGGCCTGACTGTCAGGATGCTACAAGTGACCTATGACCTGAAGGAACTGAACTTGGGAGCTAAACTCAAAGCTAGGCAGCTTGGCCTGAGCCAAGCTCACTACTTGTTGCTACAACAGGAGAGCCAGAAAGGCTGATGGGTCAAGGATGAATCATGAGTAAGAGAAGTATGGAAGATTCCTTTCCTTTGCAGAATGACATGACCTCTTCAAAGCAGGCTCTTCACAATCCATAGACACTCTCTTTCCATAACCAAATTACTAGCAGGGAGGAAGACTGAGTAAAAGCTAAAAATGACAAGCACTGGAGACAGAAGCCAAGGTGCCAATCATGGCCAGCCACCTGCAGAAGGTAGAACTGCGGTGCTTAGACGCTTCTCACTGTGTTTTATATCAGATGTAAGATAAGGATGCCAGTAACCATTGCCACAAGACCTTTGCTCACAGAAGGGGCCAGGAATGGTGCAAGTGTAATTATCTAATAAGTAGTTTAGTGGTGTAGTAATATTGCAAAAAAAAGGGGGGGGGGACGGTATCAAACATAGTGGAGGTGATGGCCACTTGTCACTGTTATCACTGAGGACAGTAGAGCTAAGACAGTGCTATGCAGCAAGTCTAAACCTCATGAAGACTGCTAAGGATCAACGACAGTGGTTCTCATCCTTCCTAATGCTGAGACCCTCTAATACTGGTCTTCATGTTATGGTGACCCTCACCCATAAAATCATTTTCCTTGCTACTTCATAGCTGTAATTTTGCTACTATTATGAATTAAAATGTAAACATCTATGTTTTCCAATGGTCTTAGGCAGCCCCTGTGAAAGAGTCATTCGATCCCCAAAGGGGTCACAATTCACAGGATGAACACTGCTGATCTAAGGAGTTAGAAATACTTAGCAGAAGAAGCGCGTTTGTAAGTGTTAATGAAGAGGACTAAAGATGACCTTCAACAGAGGGATCAAGTTGTTTCTGGGATACAATGAAAAGGACAAACATCTTGGGATATAAGAGGTAACCTAGGCTTGGTAAGAAATAGAGGGAAGTTGTTTACACCTGACTAATGGAGTCAAGCAGCTGCTACACAAGGCTTACTGCAGAGTTCAATGTTCATTTTGCAGAAAATAAAGATTCAGGAGAGTTTTTCTCTTTTATTCCAAGTAATCAAAGTCTTATTTCTTTCAACTTTATATTGTGTAATTAACAAGTAAAAGTTGTATTTATGCAAGGTGTCTACATTTTACGTTTTACGTTATAATCATTGCCAATGCAGAGATTTGGATCTAGGGCCTCTTCTGTGAGCTACATCCATGTCCTCAACAAGATGTTTTGATGTCTGTAAGCATTGGTAAATGGTTAATAAAAGCAAGCTAATTAATATATTGATGGCTGCACACAGTTACTATGAGTGTGAGCTGAGAGTACTCACAATCTCCTCTTAGAGATTTTGAATACACACTGAATTGTGGTTGTCAATAGCTACCATGCTGAGTACTAGGTCTTTGAATGCATTCATCTGATGACTGTTAGTTTGTATCTTCACCAACGAATCACCATTTCACTGATATTTTCAAGGAAATGTAGAGACAAGGTCCAGGCCATAGTGGGCCAACACTGGAATCAGGAGCAGCAATGGATGACTGGCAGGGTTCAAAACAAAAAGGAGGTGCTGAAGCCAGTTGGCAGTGGTACAAGCCTTTAATCCTAGCACTCAGGAGGCAGAGACAGGAGAATCTCTGTGAGTTTGAGGCCAGCCTGGTCTACAGAGCAAGTTCCAGGACAGCCAAAGGTGTACAGAGAAATACTATCTCAAACCCCCAACCTCCAAAAACAAGAAAATGTTCAGACAGGCTTGTCAAAACCATGAAAGGCTCTAGCTCTAGGGGAAGCTTAGAATGTTGGTTTCTTCCTAGTTGCTCTTCTCCACCCTGAAAAGCCTATATAACAGAAGAACTCTGTATGTGGTAGACACTGAGGTAGTTAATATGCATTTTCCTTGTCTTTCTGGATTAGTTTAGAGGATCAATAGGGTTAATTAATGCTTGGCCTTTTCCAGCCTCTGCAGATGAGTGGCCACATACTGAGGACCATTCTTTTCATCAGATGTCTCAACTCTAGAAGAATGCAAACACCAAGTTTAAAACACTTGCAAAGAATGATGGGGGCTGAGGGGCTACCTTTCACAAGAAGAACAAAGGTGACTCCCTCTCTGACAACAGCTTTGGGGTGTGCTGGTGAAACAGAAGGCAGTCTCCTCAGGCTGATAGTGAAAGCCTGTAGGGAGATGAGGGGAGGGACTAGGAGAAGACAGACAGCTTTGACCTCAGACTACAGGTCTTAGTGAAGAGAGTCAAGGCACTGACTGCAGACCGTACCCAAGATAAGTTGCTAACAGGCACCCTTTGGATATGGGTACCCTAATGTGACAAGATAGAATAATCAGGGCTTTTGGGATTATAGGGTTATGACTTCTAGTAGCTAGTTGACC
>JADRCH010000288.1:5358046-5372505 GCA_019843965.1 Rhynchomys soricoides | reverse complement strand
AAGCACTGCACTAGGAAAGGCCACCTGCAAGGCCTCCTTGTAGAAAGCGAGAAGCCCTCCATTTCAGGAAGACAGTGGAGTACGGGTTTTGGATGCAAGCAAATGCTTCCTGGGCCGAGTAACTTCTCCAGTCCAGAATCCGGGTCTCTTCTGCATTTTGGCCTCTCATGCTTGTAGAAGCAAGGAAGCCAGGCCGGGAGTCAGAGCAGCGTCTCTAGGAGAGCCTGATATTCTTCTTGAGTGAGAGCCAGGCCAGGAAAGATGTCCACTTGTTCCCATTCGTCGTCCAGAGCCAGAGGGCCTGGCGCATTCTCTTCCACTTGGATTTCGGCCAGCGCTTGATCCAGGAGCAGCTCCGGAGGGCCTGTGTTGCTTGCTTGAGTGGGGGCCTGTGCTTCACGTGGTCCAGAGGGCTGTGCCACAAGGGGCGACTGGGACTCTGTGCCTAAGGCGGGCAGGTCGCTAGATGTCGAGGTATCCATTCCCACGGCTCCTGGGGAAGCCAGTGGCAAGCAGCTGTCCTGGGCGCCCTCGCGCTCCCTGCCACCCGGACCTCCAGGGGCCCCATCCGGCCCAGGTGAGGCCAGCAAGTCTCGATCTTGAGCTTTGAGCCTGCCCCTGCTGAGGTGCCGCGCTCTTCTGTTCTGAAACCACGTGTAGATCGTGTCCTCGGGCAAACCTGTCCTCCGCACCAGCTCCTCCCTGGTAGCAAAGTCTGGCAGCGGGTTCCTCTCGAAGGCTTCCACTAGGATCCTGAGCTGTGCGGAGGTGAGTCGAGTGCGAGGCCTTCTGTTGTCCGAGGGCACGCCTCTACCTTGGGCCCTGGAGCCGAGCTCTTCTGGGAGCTGTTGGGAGGCTAGCAGCCTGGAGCCTCTGGTGGAGCTCTTTGGAGCGTGCCCCACTCGTCCAGTGCGATTTCTGCGGTTCTGAAACCACACGCGGACGCGGGACTCGGGCACCCCCAATTGCCTGGCCAGGTCCTTCCTGTCCTCGAAGCTCAGGTAACTGTTGTTGGAGAAAGCTGCTAGCAGGGCCTTCTTTTGCCAGGCCTGCCAAACGGTCTTCCTGCGGCGGGATGGCCGCGCCCCGCCGCGGCCACCCACATCGCCGCCGACTTCCATGCTGCCAAGGACGGCCTATGCTAGGAGTCCTCGCAGTGGGGAATCTTGACAGCTGCAGCAAGTGCCAGCAGTGGGGCTTCGACCACGCCCCCTTAAATACCTCTGCTCCGCCTCGGCTCCGGTAGCCCCGCCCACAGGACAGGCGCCACGGGCCAAAAAGCCCTGGATCCGGATCGGGCCAATGAGCTCCACGCCTGCCGCGCCTGGCACCTGACAGGAGGGGGCAAGGACGCGGACCTCCGGCGTCCTCTGACACTCAGCCATGTCTCCCCAATGGCTCCTCATTCATCCCTTGCACGCCACAGGGGCACCCTTCCAGACCCAGACCCAGGAAGCATGACAAAGGCCACAGGACTCACCATTCCCATCAGACATCTCATCCAACGACTGAGCCAAAGAGGCCCTGGCAGGTGGCCGACTTACCAGGATATCGTGGAGAAAGTTGAGCGGGCCTCAGGAAACGCTGCGCGATTGGAATCCGCCTTCCAGGCCTCCCTAGACGTATGCAAGCCAAGCTGCTATCATCCCATCCGGTTCACACAGATTAGAAAGAGAGGTTCCCTCACTGAGGATCCCAACCTCATGCCCTGAGAGCCAAAGACATCAAAATCTCCTCCAATTTATCTCTGGAGTGTTTCAGACAACTTACATGGCTTTCCCCGGCTGGATATGCTATGAGGACAAGGTGGAACGTCACCTGTTCTTTTATCAAAACTCAACACCATACAGCCCCAGAGCACCTAGCCACACACAGAGTCAATTGTGAACAGGCACAACCTAGACTACAAAGACACACCAAATCCTGAAGGAAAGCCAGGACCAGAGAGAGAGAGAGAGAGGATTTTGATTAGGAGAGAGAGAGAGAGATTGAGAGATAGAGAGAGAGAGAGAGAGAGAGAGAGACAGGAGAGGGATCAGGAGAGAGGGAGGGAGAGACACAGGAGTTGGGAGGAGAGAAAGGAATAGAGATGGAGGGAAGGATACAAGGATGAAGGAAAAAGTGTCCTTCCCAGGTCTTTCTTTCACAGACTCTATGTGAATGATCCAGGTTGCTTGACCCATCCGTGAATTATTCATTTATTCTGTACCATGGGTGTAGAAAAGGGTTGATCGTCTTCCCTCATCGTGCTGGGTTTCTGAGGGTATGGTCCATGCTGGTCGATCTCTAGAGCACTCTTTGAAGAGAGGAGAGTCCTCAAGTGGGTTTCCTTGAGACGATGACCGGCAATGGAGAGATTGCTTCGCCCTGCTGGCATGCCCTAAGGGTCACTGTAAAACTGTAGATCAAGGTCATTGTAGAATGGTCAACATTCCAAGCCCTTCTTCCGTGGGTCAAGGTTCAACTTGGACCTCCACGCAATCAGCCTGCCTCTAGGCCCTTACAGTCTTGCAGCAGGAAATTTCAGGGACCTCCCACTTGGGAATGCAGGCATGTGCTGGGCTTGGGAAGCTCAAGAGAAAACCAGGAATGGGGGACGGTGCAGGGGACTACTAAGAGTGGGAGGAGCAAGACCTTCCAATTGAGGCATTGATTTTGTGTCAAGCTTGGAAGAAGATGTCCCCGAATGGTTGCACTCTACCACCAGGAGGATGTTGATTCCCAAGAAGATGGCCTTACACACCTTCTTCTTTCCGTTGTCGTTCCACCCTTGTGTCATTAGCCACAAACCCCATCTCCCCATTGTACCCCGCCCAGCATTCCTTGTTGTCTCCCCTCGCGATCCTGCCTCCCTCCTGACTACCTTCCCCTGTCTTGCGTCCCTTTTCATTGGAAAGCTCATGGGCTACCGCCTGTTAGAACAAAACAGCCGATTCAAGACTCCACCCCACAAGAGATCCAGCAGAAAAACAAACAATGGGAGCAAACTTTATTTAAGCAATTGGTGGGGGAGGGGGGGCCGCGGAGGGGAACAAAACCAAACAAAAGAAAACAAGAGTCCGCAGAGTAGATAAAAAATGGCTTGTGACTCTTCTCCCAGGTCAGCACCGGGCATTGGTAAGAATAGCAGCAGTTTCTGAGAACCGGGGAAGCAGTCTTCTCTCCCCTTTTTTCCTCAGGCAGTGTTCTGTGAGGTGTAGCCTGGAGCAGGTGTTCCGTGAGATTTCCTGGGGTCCATTGGAGCCAGTCACTTGGTGAGTTCCCACTGTTGGGACTTTCTTAAGGCCTCCTTGTGGTGGAGGAGTCCCGAGTGATCTCTCCCTCTGCTCTTGTAGCAGAGCCACTTTCTTACTCAGAGCCGATTTCCTATGCGCAGAGCCCCGGAGAAAGCACTGCACTAGGAAAGGCCACCTGCAAGGCCTCCTTGTAGAAAGTGAGAAGCCCTCCATTTCAGGAAGACACTGGAGTACGGGTTTTGGATGTAAATGCCTCCTGGGCTGAGTAACTTCAGGTCCTTGGCAGCATGGAAGTTGGCAGCGATGTGGGTGGCAGCGGCGTGGCTCAGCCATCCTGGCACAGGAAGGTCATTTGCCTGCACAGGCACAGGCCTGGCAAAAGAAGGTCCTGCTAGCAGCTTTCACCAAGAACAGTTACCTGAGCTTCGAGGACAGGAAGGACCTATCCAGGCAATTGGGGGTCCCTGAGTCCCGCATCCGCGTGTAGTTTCAGTACCGCAAAAATCGCACTGGACTAGTGGTGCACGCTCCAAAGAGCTCCACCAGAGGCTCCAGGCTGCTAGCCTCCCAACAGCTCCCAGAATAGCTAGGCTCCAGAGCTCAAGGTAGAGGCGTGCTGTTGGAAAACAGAAGGCCTCGTACTCGACTCACCTCCGCACAGCTCAGGATCCTAGTGGAAGCCTTTGAGAGGAACCCGCTGCCAGACTTTGCTACCATTGAGGAGCTTGTGTGGAGGACAGGTTTTCCGGAGGACATGTCTACACATGGTTTTAGAACTGAAGTGCTCGGCACCTCAGCAGGGGCAGGCTCAAAGCTCAAGATCAAGACTTGCTGGCCTCACCTGGGCCGGATGGGGCCCCTGGAGGTCCGGATGGCAAGGAGCGTGAGGGCACCCAGGACAGCTTCTTTCCCCTGGCCTCCCCAGGAGCCGTGGGAATGGATACCTCGAGATCTAGCGACCTGCCCACCTTTGGCACAGAGGCCCAGTCGCCCCTAATGGCACTGCCCTCTGGACCAGGTGAATCTCAGGCCTCCACTCAAGCAAGCATCAAAGGCTCTCTGGAGCTGCTCCTGGATCAAGCGCTGGCTGAAATCCAAGTGGAAGAGTATATGCCAGGCCCTCTGGGTCTGGAGGACGAATGGGAACAAATGGACACTCTTCTGGGCTTGGCTTTCACTTAGGAAGAATATCAGGCTCTCCTAGAAACTCTCTGACTCCCAGCCTGGCTTCCTTGCTTCCAAAAGCATGAGAGGCCAAAATGCAGAAGAGACCCGGATTCTGGACTGGAGAAGTTACTCGGCCCAGGAAGCATTTGCTTGCATCCAAAACCCGTACTCCACTGTCTTCCTGAAATGGAGGGCTTCTCACTTTCTAGAAGGAGGCCTTGCAGTTGGGCTTCACTAGTGCAGTGTATGGAGACCAGCATGAACATCTATGAATAGTGTACCAAGCAGCATCAGGTAGGATGAATAAAGCATCTGGGTTAGGTTGTCCTCATGTCTAACCATAAGCACAGTCAAGCCCATGTATCCGTCCTCCACTTTTCCAGGCACTCTCCTGTGTCTTGTCATGTGTTTCTTTCTGTGATCATTTACAAGACTCTAGGTGAAGTTAGCCTCTTTCAAGACACTAGATGGTTGGCAAGAAAATCCTCCTGCTCAACTACAAGCTGCGGTTCATGTAGATAGGTTGAACACACATCACACACCTACATGCCCTTATGCTAGGGGGGTTCTAGGTGGGAGCCTCCTTTGGAGTAGCACAGAACTTTGAGTGATAAAGTCAGTACTTTACCTCACTTGCTTTGTAGGTTTCATGTGAGCTCATAGGTAGGTAGCAATTGGCAAGTCTTTGAGCCCAGTGGACTTGCCAAATGAGTGGTTCTCATTGTCGTTTTTGGAGGAGGTGGCTTGTATCTTTTCTCTCTCTCTTTCCCCTGCATTGCAAGATGGTGTCTTCACCTTGCCTAGATCTTGGTTCACACTGACAGAGCCTGAGCAGTAGCTTCTCAGTCCTATTTTTTGTCAGTGTTTCTAGAGTTCCTTCCTGGAGCTTATGTTCTGGACCTGACTGGATGAACAGGGATGTGTGAAAGGCTTCTCTCAGACTGAGGGATGGTGTGAGAGAAGTGAGGCTTCAAGAGAAAAATATCTCCAATTCTCTCAACCTAGTGTTCAGAAAAGATTACTCACGAAGCAGTTTTAGTCCCCAAGGGATGGAGAGCAGAGTCCTGGGTCTAACTTGAAACATCAGCTTTTCATAGTCTACATTCAACTGTTCCTCCAGTATTGTTGTCTCCTCATTCTTCCTGCTCACTTATGATTTCTTGTGTGTGTGTGTGTGTGTGTGTGTGTGTGTGTGTGATATGCAAATCTGTGCCAATATGCATATTGTTGGGTGTGTTGAGAGGCCAGTTAATTACATGTGGTTTTGTTCAGTCTTTCTGTAACACTGTCCCTTGAGCCCAGGTCTCGCACTGAATGTGAAATGTCCTGTTTTGGTCAAGCTTTCTGACCAGCATCTTTGAATCTTCTGTCACCTCCCAGGCAGAGCTCCTAGTGTTGTTTGGTCCCAAGTAAATGCTACACGGTTTAAGAGAGGAAGAACATGGTGTCTTCTCTACATTTTTTCTACAAACATTTTATTGTTTTGGTTTTTGTTGTTGTAAGCACAATTTATTAATATGGAGGAAGCCAATGCAGCCTGCTACACGTGTCAGACACACAACTTGGCACACTTTGCCTTCTCAGGAGCTTTCTTGGTATCAGGTTGGAATCACCAGGGTGAGGAATGAGGGTGTTGGTGGGCCAGCAGGGGTCTTACCCAACAAACCTAGGCTCCACGAAACCCACAGGTGAGTTTTTCAACCCAATAACGCTTTATTAAATAAACAGAACCCATGTTGCTAACACTTAAAAGTGAATAATTTCATGTTTAGCCCAGTCCACCCTTCCCAAATCTTACCCTGTGACCTCAGATTTCCCTTCTCAGTACTTCCCTCGTTCATTACAACTTCCAGACCCTGGGTTTGGAGGCCCACCCATGTGAGGAACAACCACGAAGCACACAGGCTACTCTTGGAACCAGAGTAGGATATAGGGCACAAAAAGGGTAATCAACAACAGCTAGCTGCAGACATGAGACAAAAGATGGCTCCAAGGATCTGAGTGATCCTATTAAAAGGACCCTTAGGGACCTAAACACCAGCCTCTCATTCTAAGATGGGAGTGTGGGGCTCTTGGATGGCAAGGGCAGGAGTCCAGGCACCCAGAGTCACAAAGGATGTTTCCTTGGCCTGCTGGGAAAGCAGTGAGGTTGGTTGGTTGAGGGACCGCCGAGGCCACCTCAACTGGGTTCTCATTACTGGTCATCTGCTGGTCCTCGGAATCCGGTGGCCCTGGAGACCAAGTTTCTTCCTGAAGCTCCATGTCTGGGTCCCTCCTTGGCCCCGGGGCCATCACACAGTACTCTTCCTCTCACCTGACTCATGGATGGTGGCTGCAGCGGCGACTCAGACATGGGGTCAGGGAGACCAGAGCCCAGGCCGGAACTAATCTTCCTGGTTGCTTCTGCTCCGGACTCACCCTCTCCTCCCCCTCCCAGGCCACTTCCTCTCTGCTCTAGGCAGAGGAGCTTCAAGACCCCTGACATCCACCCTTCCCAGCTCTATGGTACAGAGAGGAGCCTCAGGAAGCCACTTTTGGAATTATCTAGGACCCAGGTCCTCTGTAGAGGCTCGGGTCCCACCCCTTCCCAGAAGGCCTGGCCCCCATTTGATTGTTTTGTAATTGACATCTTTAATAATAAACAAAAAGTTAAACAATATACCTATTTTAAATATTAAAAATAGACTTCTTTGCCTTCCTTGCACTGAGATAAGCCCCTGGAAATTCATGGTGTGTCTTATTGGCTTAACCACAAGGATTCATGGAATCCTACAGTGCATCTCTTTGCTGACATTGTTTTGCTGAGTATATCATGGCCATGGCTTTGTTTTAGGACAGATTCTCCTTCATCGTTTTGCAGAATGCTGCATTTCAGAAAAATCATTGCAGGTTTATTCATTAGCCTCCTTTTAAATGACGTTAGAGATATTCTAATATTACATGAACTGTAATGTGTTGTTAAGTTCCTGGATAATACCCATAGCTAACCTGTTTTTTTATGGTGCTGCCAGGGTCTTCTGAGAAGTACCCAAGGTAGGTTTAAAGAGCAGAATATGATGTTTCAACTTGGATCTTGCTGGAGGATGTTCTTGGAATCCCCTTTCTTAGGACCTTGAATCTTGTGTGGACCAGGTTATTTGTGCAGAGCTTATAACTTACTTGTAGGATCAGCAAGTGTCTGCATGGAAAAAGGTACTGACAAGGAAATAAGTACAGGTTAGGGCAGCATAGCCTGGGTTAGTCTAAGAGCCGTTTACTCAGCTTAGGCCCCATTACATTCTCAAGTGACAGGAAATGTGCTGAAACATAGCAGTCTTTTCATTGATGTGTGTCTGTGTGTCTGTGTGTGTGTGCGTGCATGCGTGCATGCATGCGTGCATGCTTTTGCCCAGGTGTGTGTTAGCATTTTTATGTTGTGTATTTGAGTAGTGGTCAGTGCTTGTTGTAGGTGTTTGTAGTTTGGGTGCTTGTATATACAAGTGTGTATTTATGTGTGTTTGTGTATGCATGTGTGTGTGAAGGCATGCACTTGTGTGTCACTGTACATATATGTATATATTGGTATGTATATATACATATATCTACTTGGTCAGCAAACATCTTTGACAATAATAGAGGCCAACTTTAATGAGAAAAATCCTCTGTGAGTTCACTGTGCATCAGGGAAAATCAAATACAGCAGCTCGTTATCATGCCTCTCCACCTAGCTCACTAGAACAAAAGGAGCCAAAACATGGTGTGAAGTCAAATTTTCAAGGGTTTGTAGAGGAAAAACTATTTATTCATATTGAAATCATTTGTAGGAAAACAAAGGACTGTGGTACATGGAGGTAAGGAGGAAGCTGCTGTGTCAAATCCATGTGCTTGACAGTCAGAAATGTTGCCTAAGGGTTTGTGTCCCTTCTCTGCTCTTGGTGAATAGTGACTGCCCACTGGAAGGTCAGGCGGCTTGTTGCATCTTCTCAGCATCCTAGTTTGTTTTCCTTATTGCCTGCTACCATTTTCTTTCGAACATTGCCTAAGCTTGACTCAGTTATCCTTGGCATTGGAGTTTGTCCTGGGTGTTATTATTTGAGATGCTTGGTGTTGCATCTGTATTGAGCTGAATGCCCATTACTATGGTGAGATGCAAGAACAGGGCTGCCTCAAACAGCCCCTTAGGCTCATGATGGTCTAAAGCACTCACACTGTGTGCTATCTATAAAACTGGTGTTATTCAAAATCATTTTATCTGAGTCACAATCATCCTCAAGGAGGGTTGGGAGAAATGAGGACCCTCAAACATTGATTGGTGGTGGTGTCAAATGGGGTAGCCTTGTGAGAAGCCATGTACAACTCTTCAGAAAGTTGAACTGCAGTTCCCTTGACCAAGCAATTCCAGAAGAAGAAGTAGGTGTCCACAGAGAAATTAGAGCACACCATGGTTATTGTGGTACTCCTCAGAGCAGCCCTGAAGTAGAAACTATCCAGGTGTCCATCAGTCAAGGAGTGAAAAAGTACACTGTAGTCCAGCCCATCCCTGGTGTGATAATACATGCAACCATTTGGCCTTGAACTAGTCAGACTTATTTTCCTCAAAATATCCCTGACAGAATCTCCTTACAGGGAAAAAAGATTCACTTTGCATCCTGGTTATGGAGATTTCCTAGTTGCCTGGACTCATAGCTTTTGTTCCAAAGTCACACAAGCTATGGGAAATGGAGGGTGTATTGGAAGATGCTGCTCACTTTGGAGCCACTGAGAAACAGTGAGCAAGAGGCAGGAACAGGTTTGTCCACCTCCAACAAGTATGCCTTTTCTGGGAACCAAGCCTACTGTGCACAGCCTTGGGAACTTGCTAAGCAGACTTGGCTAACAGGTTAACACCCACATTTCCAAATTTTGTTTATTAGGGGAAAGCACTTTATTGACTGAGCTGTCTGTAGGCTGTGCCTATTATGCTCTTTTTTAAAAAAAAATATTTATTTAATGTATGAGTACACTGTAGCTTTACTTATGGTTCTGAGCCATCCTGTGGTTGCTGGGAATTGAACTCAGGACCTCTGCTTGCTTCGGCCCCACTCGCTCCAGCCCAAAGATCTATTTATTATTATATGTAAGTACACTGTAGCTGTCTTCACACCAGAAGGGGGTGTCAGATCTCATTATGGATGGTTGTAAGCCACCATGTGGATGCTGGGATCTGAACTCAGGACCTTCGGAAGGGCAGTCAGTACTCTTAACCGTGGAACCATCTCTCCAGCCTGCCTACTATGCTCTTATCTTATTCTAGGTTATTTTCTTTTACTTTTTTCTTTTTTGAAAAAGATTTATTTATTTTATTAATGTGAGTACACTGTTTATGCTCTTCAGAAACACTAGTAGAGGGCAACAGATCCTATTAAAAATGGTTGTAAGTCACCATGTGGTTCCTGGGAACTCAGGACCTCCAGAAGACCAGTCAGTGCTCCTAAGGGCTGAGCTATCTCTCCAACCTTTTTTTATTTTTCAATTCAAGTTTTTTGTTATTTTTTACCTTATGCCTTAATAGTATCCTGAGTGGTCTCTTATATTATCATGAATTCGGAAAGTAAACATGTTTCTGCAGTGAATTACACTTGTATGTGTGAACACATGTGCTTGTGTGTGTTCAGGAATGTGTGTGTCTGGGTGTCTGTCTCTGTGTGTGTTTCTGTGTGTGTGTGTGTGTGTGTATGTGTGTGTGTGTGTGTGTGTGTGTGTGTGTGTGTGTGCATGGCTTGGTTGAAATAATACAACATCATTTTGATGTCTCTGAGACGAGGTACTAGCACAGGATGCCAGGAGCCAAGTAGACTTCCTGTACCTGTAAAACTGGTTTTTTTTGGGGGGGGGGAGTCTCTGTCTTTCTACATGGCTCTCTGCATCAGTCAGCTAGGAGCACCTCAGAGTATTGTTCTGATCCAATTTAAAAGAACTTTATTCCATGAAATAATTTTGAGCCACAGAGTTTCTGACAACTGTGTACTCTTTCTTACCTTCTGAGTTCTCTGGTATGACATGAGCCTATTGTCCCTTAAGTTTCACCACAAATAGTCCTACAATATCTATAAACATAGTAGGGGTATCATTTCTTTTCTTCATAAATATCCCCTTTAGAGTGGAATGCTTACCCTTGGGAAGATTTGCATGCAGCACACTCTTGCTGATTATATGATCTCTTCAGTGTGCATGGCTTTCCTGTGAGATGATGTCCCTGGGGATTTGCAGATGTAGGGGTCACAAGTGGAAGTCAGGAAGGATTCTGCATTCCAGAAATAATAAGAGCCTTGACTTCAAGAGTGGCCAGGCTCCCTAGAAGACCTCTGTATAGTGTTTGATTCAGCCATTGCTACACAGTTATGTTTCAATATAATATATATGTACTATTGGAGAAATGTGGTGTTTTATTTTAACTTCAACACCATGTGTAGTTCACAGTTCAGTTTCAAGCACCTTTTTAAATCTGAGAAAAAATTCAGGCCCAGATGCTTCTCCTTTAAGGATACAGGGAATGACCTCAGCTGAAAGGTCATTCTGGATTGTCCTGCTGAAAATAGCTGGTGTTTGCTGGATAGCTGACATGGCAGGTCCTCACCAGGCCTTTGTCTTTTCCTCCCCTAGGTCTGAAATTCTCCAGAAGAAGGTCACACAGGACACAGGCCAGGTCAAGATCTCCTTCAGACAAAACTCTTCACCAGCAGCACTGAGTGTGCAAAGCAAGTGAACCACCATTGCATCGCATCCCTATAACCATGGCAACCTTGGACTGCATCCTCTTCCTTTCTTGGTTTCCTGTATGTGACAAGGCATTTACTTTGTCTAGCCTCTCATCCAGCAAGAATGCATGTTTGGAAGGCTTCAGAGAAGTGCTGAGGGACATCTCAATCTACCGGGCATCCAGGAGGAGCCTGAGAATGTAAATTTTTGCTTGTCCTGACGGGTCATCAAGAATAATTTCATGGATATCAGTCATACTAATTTGAAAGACTGTGAGGTATCATCTGTAACATTTCTCATGCTTTGCCTTGGAAGGACGTTTCCATCAGCAACCCCACCAACACCATGAGACATGACTACATTCAACTTGAAGACATTATTACCATCATTGACTGCCTTTACACTCTATTTCCAAGGACAGCAACAGGCTGTAGGTCTGTGCTGCAAAATATGTAGCAAGAAAATACTGTTTAGCTTATTTATTGTGTCTGCTTTTGGTTAGAGTTCTGATTGCTTTGGGTATTTGGTTTTCTTTGTTTTCATTTGAAGTTTTGTTATTTGTTTATTATCTTTTTGTTACTGTAGTTAATTTGCTGTTTTGCTAAGGCTATATACTGTATATTTTGTGGATATATTTTAATTAAAAAAAAACAAGAAGGAAACAAGGAGAAAGCTAGAAAGTTAGCTGAGTGTTGGAATTCCTTCACTCCCTGCTCCTAACTGGCTAAGAAATGAGCAGCAGCTTTACCTGCCTGTCATCATATCTTCCACACCATGATGATTCAATGCACTAAAATGAAACTTGTCCTAATTTTCTTCTTGTCAGGAAGAAAAATGTACATTTCAAAATTAGTATATTGTCATCATGGAGGCTAGCATGGCAACATGTAGGCAGACATTGGATCACTAGAAGAGAGCTACATCCTGATCTGTAGGCATAAAGGCAGGTATAGAACTGGGCCTAGCAGGGGCTTCTGAAACCTTAAAGTCCATCCTCCAGCAAGGCCACACCTCCTAATCCTTTTCAAATAGTGCCACTCTCAGATGACTAAGCACTCATGTGCATGAGAGTATGGGGGCCATTTTTATTCAAACCACCATACAGTCTATTACTAAACAAGGTTACAGTTTTAGGAGATTGAGGCTTCAATTCAGGAATCAATCAAATCAACTTATAAGAGGGCCATGGTGTTTGGTAAGAGTACCCATATGGGTTTGGCCTTGAGAGGAAGAGAAAGAGGTAGGGGAAGAGGAAGAGAAAGAGTAAAAGGAAGAGGAAGAATTTGGTTTATCATGGAAAGATGGAACTTGTTTGTAGAGTGGGGAATTATTATTATTGATTTCATGGGTTGGAGTTCTTTTTCTTTTAGGCAATATCTAAATAAAAAAACTGTTTACAGCAAGGTTGTGCTTTTCAAAGCTGTTAAAAGTAGATCATTGTGTTAATGTATAACCTGTATCAAATGTCATAGTAGGACAAATGTTTCATGACACAAATAATCTTTGAATAATGAAATGATAGTTTAGTTGTTTAATCAGTTAATAAAAAGTAGTTACACAAGCTAAGGTAAGAAGAAGTACAATATGGATGATCAAAGATAAGTTTGGCCCATATGTATATCTTCATTAAATGTCAGCATTTCATTGCAACTGTGTACTGGGATCATTCTTTGGGTGTTGTGATGGGTTCTCTTGGTTGTAAACCATAGGATCTGTAGGTTCTGTGAGGGCTTTTCAAGGAAGGAGTAGCTGAGGTTAGAAATCCCTTGCCCAACATGGATGACACTTTCTGGCATTAAAGAACTTGAGGAGCTGGTCAGTCTGTCTTTGGTTTGTGTTGTTGAGGGTGTCTATTGCTACTGCTGCTGCCTCCGGAATTCTTTCTGCACATCAAACTTCACCTTCTCTGTCTTTCTAATGTGATCCAAAGAACAGCAGTTCTTCAGGAATCTTCTTTTGTTTGTAAAATTTCCAATAAAAAATCAAAATAAGAATATTTACACAAACAGTGGATCTTCCCTACAGCTGACTTAAAGTCATAAGGCAAGAATTATGATTTGGGGGCCAACAAGACAGCTCAGTGGACTTGCCATGCAAGCCTATGGACAAAATTCACGATGACTAAATCCCATAGAAAGGTTAAAGAGGGGGAACTGACTCCACAAAGTCCTCTGACCACCACTTGGGAGTTCGTCATGATCTGGGCTTTTATCTCTCTAACTACCACTTCATAATAATCCACATGCGAAGTTTGATAAAAAGATAAGAAATCATACATCATATTCTGACACTACCAAAAGCAAAGGTTGGTGCTTATAAATGCTATATGAACAAAAGTGTTTCTCTGTGATTGTTCTAAAGTCATTACAACATTTCTAAATTAGCTAGGAAATTATATCATTTTGGATAAATAAATCACAACAGCTTAACTAAAGTCCTAAGCCTTGGGAATGTATATTACAATTAGGTCACAAGTTAGGATTTTTAAATCCTGTAGTTTTTAAATCCAAGGAGATTTGAGCAATATAGTTGGTAGAATAAAAACTTAAGTCACTAAAAATAACAACAGCAACAACTTAAGTAATTGCCCTTGTGTGAAACAAAGGGGAATGTTTCTTTTTTAAAAAATTGGCATCTTCTGATGGAACTTAACATGTTTTCCATGTTATAGTCAATTTGTTTCACTAGCATTAGAAAGGTACAAGGAAAAATTCATTAACTTCTCATCACTACTTAAAAATTAAGGTTTTTAAAATTAATATTAATGTTAATTATTTATTTTACATCCAGATCTCAGCTTTCCCCCTCCTCCCTTCCCAGTCCCTCCTTCCAGGTCTCCCTGCTATCCACCTTTCCTACCCTTCTCCTCAGAAAAGAGGAGGCCTCCTGTAAATGTCAACCAGCCTTGGCATATCAAGTTGCAGGAAGACTAGGTGCATTTTCATCTTTTCAGGCTAGATGAGAAATTACAGTCAGGAGAAGGGGATCTAAAGGTAGGGAATATAGTCAGAGACAGTCTCTGATCCTGCTTTATGTTTATGAGTCCCACATAAAGACCCATCTACGCAACTGTTACTTATAGGAAGAGGGCCTAGGCCCATCTCGTACATATTCTCTGGTTGATAGTTTAGTCTAGTCTCTATGAACTCTTATGGTCTCAGAACACTTGAATCTGTTATCTTGGGGTGTCCTTCAACCCTGCCTCTCCCTCTTCCACAGAATTCCCCGAGCGCTCCACTTATTGTTTGGCTGTGGGTCTCTACATCTGTTTCCGTAAGTTGCTGGATGAAGCCTCTCTCTCTCTCTCTCTCTCTCTCTCTCTCTCTCTCTCTCTCTCTC
>JADRCH010000288.1:5279962-5358036 GCA_019843965.1 Rhynchomys soricoides | reverse complement strand
TCTCTCTCTCTCTCTCTCTCTCTCTCTCTCTCTCTCTCTCTCTCTCTTAGTTATACTTGACTCCTGTCTGCAAGTATAGAAGAATATCATTAATTATGTCAGGGCTGGGCTCTCCCTCATAACATGGCTCTCAAGCTGGGCTAGTCATTGGTTGACCCTTACCTCAAATTCTACTTCATCTTTTACCCCTGTACATTTTAAAGGTAGGAAAAATTGTGGGTCTAAAGCTTGGTAGCACAGTTGGTGTTCCAGTCCCTTCATCTGGAAGTCTTTCATGATTACAGGAGATGGCCAGTTCAGGCTCTACATCCCCCATTGCTAGGCATCTTATCTACATCCAACCTCAAATGTTCCTGGGAGTTTCCATTGTCCTAGGTTTCTAGCTCTTCCCAGAGAGACTCATGATCCCCAATCTAGTTGCTGCTATGAACATAGTTGAGCAACTGTCCTTGTGGTATGGTGGAGCATCTTTTAGGAATATGCCCAGGAATGGTATAGCTGGGTCTTGAGGTAGAAATATTTCCAATTATCTGAGAAACCACCAAGCTGATTTCTAGCATCATTGTACAAGTTTGCATTCCCATCAGGTGGAGTGGTTCTCCTTGGCCAACATTTTCATCAACATGAGCTGTTCCTTGAGTTTTGACTTTAGTCATTCTGAGGGCTGTAAGATCTCAGAGTTTTTTTGATTTGCATTTCCCTGATGATGATGACTAAGGATATTGAACATTTCTTTAAGTGTTTCTGAGCATAGTGAGATTCTTCAGTTGAGAATTCTATGTTTAGATCTGTACTCCATTCTAAAATTGGGATAAAACTTTAGTTTGTTGATATTGAGTTTCTTGAGTTCTTTATACACTTTGGGTATCAGAATTCTGTCAGACATAGAGTTTGTGACAATCTTTTCCTATTCTCTAGGCTAAAGTTTTGTCCTTTTGATTATGTTCTATGCCTAAAGAAGCTTTTCTGTTTCATGAGGTCACATTTGTTAATTGTTGCTATAAGTATCAGAGCTGTTGGTATTCTGTTCAGGAAGTTGTCGCCTGTGCCAATGTGTTCAAGACTATTCTTCTCTTTCTTTTCTATCAGATTTAGTGTATTAGGCCTAATGTTGAGGTCTTTGATCCACTTGGACTTGCGTTGTATGCAGGGTGATTAATATGGGACTATTTTCATTCTTCAACATGCAGACATTCAGTTTGACCAGAGTCATTTGTTGGAGATGCTTTCTTTTTCCCCCATTGTACAGTTTTGGCTTCTTTGTCTAAAATCAAGCTCTCATAGGTAAGTAGATTTGCTTCTGAGTCTTCAATTCAATTCCATTGATCAACCTGTCCGTTTTTGTGCCAGTACCACATGGTTTTTATTACTATTGCTCTGTAGTACGACTTGAAATCATTAATGATGATACTTCCAGAAATTCCTTTATTGTAGAGGATTGTTTTGGTTCTCCTGATTTTTTTTTTTGACTTTCCATATGAAGTTGTGTATTGTCCTTTCAAGGTCAGTAAAGAACTGTGATGGAAATTTAATGGTTGTTGCACTGAGTCTGTAGGTTGCTTTTGGTAAGATGGCCATTTTTACCATGCTAATTGTATCAATCCATGAGCATGGGCGATCTTTCCATCTTGTGATGTCTTCTTCAATTTCTGTCTTCAAGGTGTTGAAATTCTTGTCATACAAGTCTTTCACTTGCTTGGGTAGAATTACACCAAGATATTTAATATTATTTGAGGCTATTGTGAAAGGTGTTATTTCCCTAATTTCCTTCTCAGCCCATATTCTGTTTGTATAAAGGAGAGCTACTGATTTCTTTGAGTTAATTTTGTACCTAACCAATTTGCTGAATGTGTTTATCAGCTGTAGTTCTCTGGTAGAATATTGGGTCACTTCTATATACTATCATATCATCTACCAATAGAGATACTTTGACTTCTTCCTTGCCAATTAGTATTCCCTTGATCTCCTTTAGTTATCTCATTGTTCTAGATAGAACCTCAAGTACTCTATTGAATAGATAAGGAAAGAGTGAGCAGCTCTGTCTTTTCACTGATTTTAGTGGAATTGTTTTAAAATTTTCTCCATTCAATTTGATGTTAGCTGTCAGCTTGCTGAATATTGTGTTTATTGAACTTAGGTATTTACCTGATCTCTGATCTCTCCAAGTCTTTTAAGGTGAAGGGATGTTGGATTTTGTCAAAGACCTTTTCAGCATCTTATGAGATAATCGTGTTTTTTCCCAGTGTGTTTATATATGGTGGATAATATTGATGGATTTTTTATTTATTTTATTTTATTCAGATGAGTCCACTATAGCTGTCTTCAGACACACCAGAAGAGGGCATTGGATCCCATTAGAGATGGTTTTGATCTACTATGTGGTTTCTGAGAATTGAACTCAGGACCTCTGGAAGAGCAGTCAGTATTCTTAACTAATGAGCTGTCTTTCTAGGCCCACACTGATGGATGATGGATTAAACCATTCATGCATTTCTGGGATGAAGTCTATCTGATCACAGTGGATGATGTTTTTGTGATGTTCTTGGATTTGGTTTGCAAGTATTTTAATTGACTACTTTTACATCAATGCTCACAAGGGGACTTGTTCTGAAATCCTCTTCCTTTGTTGAGTCTTTGTGTGGATTAGGTATCAGGTGACTGTGGTCTCATAAAATGAAATTGGCAGTGTTCTTTCTGTTTCTATTTTGTGGAATATTTTCAGAAGTATTAGTTTTAGCTCTTCTTTGAATGTCTGGTAGAATTCTGTGCTAAAACCATCTGACCCTGTGATTTTTTTTTGGGGGGGGGGGAGTTGGGATTCTTTTAATTACTGATTTCATTTAATTTTGTGGGGGTCAAAGATGTATTTATTTTTAATTAGATTGTTTATCTGATCTTAATTTAACTTTAATAAGTAGTATCTCTCAATAAAATTGTTCTTTTCATTTAGAATTTCAAGTTTGTGAAGTATAGATGTTTTTTGATCTACTTATTTTTATGCTCATTTGCTTAAGCACTGAAGATGGAACCCAGCATCCTACACAGCTGGATGGATGAGCTCCATCGCCTACTCAGGTTATTGGGAGCTTTCCCCCCACACTGCTCACCAGCCCCGCCCTGTTTATCGATTCTTGACCATCTTGGCTCAAGACCATTTGACGAAGGGGTTTCTCTTTGGAGGCACAGTGTGCAAGGTGGTTTTTCTCAATATCTTGTTGAGTTTTCAGGTGCTGGCTGAGGAAGCTGACATGCCACTTTATGAGTTCTTCTGTGGCACTTTGACAATGACCGTCTTCACTTCCTTGTAGGCCTCCAAGCCATTCTCGCCCAGCTCCCAGCCACTCTCTGACATCTTATAGCCACCAAATGGGGACTGAGCCCCAAACACATCTTAGCAGTTGATCTACCCATTGCCAGCCTGGAGAACTTGGGACAGGTAATTGGCCTTACCCAGGTCCTTTGTGAAGACAGCTGATGACAGCCTGTACTGAGAATCATTGGCTGGCCCCACAACTTCCTCTATGGTCTGGAATTTGAGAATTTGCATCACTGGTCCAAAGATCTCCTTGGCAATGGTCATGCCATCTTTTATGTCTGTGAACATGATGGACTGGATGAAGTAGACATTGTCAGCCCCTGGGTCCCCATCACACAGCAGCTTCACTCCTTGTTGTCCTGATTTGATATAGCCAAGGATCTTCTTAAACTGAGTCTTATCCACCTGCGGCTACTGTTCAGTCCGACTGTCGAAGGAGTTCCCACCTACCTAATATTTGGCCCAGGCCATACTGCACTGCAGGAATTCATCATGCAAAAAGGTCTGGGAGCCTGTGCAACAGCACTTGCACTGGTTGAAGAACAGGGCAAAGTGGGCCTGATCCACAGCTCAGTCCATGTAAGTGTCCAACATAATGATGTTGGTCCTCTTTCCCCCAAACTACAGGGTTAATCTTTGAGGTTGCTTCTCCCTACAGCCACCTGGATTAGGTGGCCAACCTCAGTGGAGCCTGTGAATGCCACTTTGTCCACACCCTCATGGGATAAAATGGCAGCCTTGGTGATAGGACCAAATCCAGGAACAATATTGACCATGACAAGGCGAAACCTGCCTCCTTGATCAAGATGGACATGTAGATCACAGTGAGTTGTGTCTGCCTGGCCACCATCATCACCACCACGTTTCCAGGTGCCAAGGCTAGGCCCAGTTTAGATGCTTGCATCAGAAGCAGGGATCTGTCCACACAAGCCCACAGGATCATGGGCAGTGTAGTTGAAGAAGTCTCCAATGATAGGAATTCTTTTTCCCTGGTACTTGTCAGCCCAGCCAGCATAATAGTGGAGACATTTCAGCACTATGTCCAAATCCACCAGGTAGGACATGGCATAAGGTTTGAGATTGTCCAGGTTATCCAAGGCCACCAGGTAGGTCCAATCCCATTCTATGAGATCAGCCAATCTGTACAACAGCTGACTCCTGTCAGATGCATCCATCAAGTGCCAGGGCAAGACCTGCTTGAAGACTGCCAGAACAGCCTTCACTGTCTATTCCACATCTTCCTTGTTCCCTGTAGCTACCTGGCAGATGACCTCCCCCTGTGGAAGGGTTGATGGTGGGGGATGTTTTGTTGCTGACAGCATCATGCTAATGTTAATGAAGATCTGGGTGCAGACAACAACTATTTGTGGATGATATGATAGTATACGAAAGTGACCCCTCCACCCAATAAAAAGTCCAGGAGATAATGCCTACAGCTGATAAACAACTTCAGAAAAGTGGCTGGATATAAAATTAACTCAATAGAATCTAGCTTTCCTCTACTCAGAGGATAAATGGGGTGAGAAAGAAAATAGGGAAACATCACCCTTCACAATAGTCACAAGTAATATAAATGAGTGGTGTCTGCACAGCCACCATCATCACCACCATGTTTCTAGTAACCAAGGCTGGGCCCAGTTTCCATGCTTGCATCAGGAACAGGATGCTCCATGCAATGGTCTGTCCACACAAGCCCACAGGATCATAAGCAATGTAGTTGAAGAAGTCTCCAATGATAGGAATTGTTTTTCCGTGGTACTTGTCAGCCCAGCCAGCATAATAGTAGAGACATTTCAGGACCATGTCCAAATCCACCAGGTAGGAGATGGCATAAGGTTTGCAGTTTTCCAGGGTATCCAAGGCCACCAGGTGAGTCTGATCCCATTAGATGAGATCAGTTAATCATTACAACAGCCAGCCCCTGTCAGATGCATCCATACAGTGCCAGGGCAAGTCCAGCTTAAACTGCCAGAGTGGCCTTCACTGCCTAATCAACATCCTCTTTTTTCCCCCACCAAAAAAAAAATCCAGGAGAGAACTCCTACAGCTGATAAACAACTTCAGCAAAGTGGCTTGATATAAAATAACCCAATAAAATCAGTAGCTTTCCTCTACTAAAAGGATAAATGGGATGAGAAAGAAATTAGGGAGACAGCACCCTTCACAATAGTCACGAATATTATAAAATCCCTTGGTGTGACTCTCCCAAACAAGTGAAAGATCAGTATGGAGAGAACTTCAAGTCATTGAAGAAAGAAATCAAAGAAGACCTCAAAAGATAGAAAGATCTCCCATGCTCATGGATTGGCAGGATTAATATACTTAAAATGGCCATCATGCCAAAAGCAATCTACAGATTCAACTCAATCTCCATCAAAACTCCAATTCAATTCTTCATAGACTTAGAGCAATTCTCAAATTCATTTGGAATAACAACAACAACAAAAAAAAAAAAACCAGGATAACAAAAACTATTCTCAACAATAAAAGGACTTCTGGGGGAATCAGCCTCCATGACCTCAAGTTATACTACAGAGCAGTTGTGATAAAAACTGCATGGTATTGGTACAGTGACAGGCAGGTAGATCAATGGAATAGAATTGAAGACCCAGAAATGAACCCACACACTTATGGTCACTTGATCTTTGACAAAGGAGCTAAAACCATACAGTCGAAAAAAGACAGCATCTTCAACAAATGTTGCTGATGCAACTGGAGGTCTACATGTAGATTACCAATTGATCCATTCCTATTTCCCTGTACAAACCTCAAGTCCAAGTGGATCAAGGAGCTCCACATGAAACCAGATACATCTAATACAGGAGAAAGTGGGGGAAAGTCTCGAACACATGGGCACAGGGCGAAAGTTCCTGAACAGAATACCGATGGCTTGTGTTCTAAGATCAAGAATCGACAAATGGGACCTCATAAAATTACAAAGCTTCTGTAAAGCAAAGAAAACTGTAAAATGGACAAAATGGTAACCAACAGATTGGGAAAAGATCTTTACCAATCCTACATCCAATAGAGGGCTAATATCCAATGTATACAAAGAACTCAAGAAGCTAGACTCCAGAGATCCAAATAACCCTATCAAAAAATGGGGAAGAGAGCTAAACAGAGAATTCTCAAGTGAGGAAACTCGAATGGCTGAGAAGCACCTAAAGAAATGTTCAACGTCCTTAGTCATCAGGGAAATGCAAATCAAAACAACCCTGAGATTTCACCTCACACCAGTCAGAATGGCTAAGATCAAAAACTCAGGTGACAGCAGATGTTGGCGAGAATGTGGAGAAATAGGAACACTCCTCCATTGCTGGTGGGAATGCAAGTTGATACAATCTCTCTGGAATTCAATCTCTCTGGAAACAACCCAGATGTCCCTCAACAGAGGAATGGATACAGAAAATGTGGTACATTTACACAATGGAATACTACTCAGCTATTCAAAACAATGACTTCATGAAATTCACAGACAAATGGATGGAACTTGAAAATATCATCCTGAGCGAGGTAACACAGACACCAAAGAATAAACATGGTATGTACTCACTGTTAAGTGGTTATTAGCCCAAAAGTTCAAAATACACAAGAGTCACTTCACAGCAACAGTAGGGCTGAATGTGAGGTCCCAGATGGAGGATTTGGAGACGGGACTGAAGGAGCTGAGGGAGTTTGCATCCCCAGGGAGGCAGCAACAGTGGTAACTGGCCTGATCCCTGGAGACTGATCCACCAACCAAAGAATACACATGGAGGGACCCATGGTGCTGGCCACATATGCGGCAGAGGAGGGTTTTGTTAGACATCAGGGGGAGCAGAGGCCCTTGGGCCTGAGGATGTTAGATCCCCCAGTAGAAGAGAATGCCAAGGAGGGTAGATGAGAGTGGGTGAGTGGGTGGGTGGGGAATACCCCCATAGTGGCAGGGGGAGGGAGGAGGAAATGGGGAGTTTCCAAAGGGGAGATCTGGAAAGGGGGAAACATTTGAAATGTAAATAAAAATTTTAATGAAAAACTTTTTTAAAAAAAACCTGAATATGTGACTTTTGTTTGAGAATATGAACCGTTGAGACTGGAAACAACCATGTGCCAGGATTTATTAAAAATATTAATACAAAACTAACCCTAATGCAAACCTAACCTTAACCCTGATTCTTATACTTACCCTAACACTTATACTTGCCCTTACTAAACTCTAGTCCTAGCATTAACCCTAACCCTCACTCTCCCTCACTGTTACCATATACTAAACCTCACTAATTCTCACCCTTACCCTTACTCTTATGCCTACACTTAACCCTCTGGTACTAGTATCTAAACTTAAATGTAATCCTAACCCTACTTTTACCCCTAATCTTCCCTTTCCCCTACGTCTAACCGTACTCCTCAACATAACTCCACCACTACTTCTATCCTTACCCTTACCCTTCTCTCTCTTTCTCCTTCCCCTTCCCATATCTGTAATCCTAACCCTATACTAACGCTTTCCTTAACCCTAATTCTAACATAACTCTTATCCATACCCTTAATAAAGCCATATCCTTACCATTATCCTTATCCTCACTCTTATTTTACACTTAAACTTACCCCTACCTCTACCCATAAATTTATTCTACCCCTTACACTATTGCTACCTCTCCTGCAACCCCAACACCAACCTTTACTGTTGTGGGTTGCCCTGATGCTCTTTGTATTCTGCTGTTAATTCTGCTTGCCTCAAGAGGGGCTTCTTTCCATAGAGCAGTCAATCAGGTACTCAGGTGATTTCATGTGAACATTTTTCCCATTTTAATGAGGCAAATAAAGACTAGAGATTGTGATTGGACAGTGGAAGAAAAAGGTGAGACAGGAGGTCTTGGAGAGTTGTGGAGGTAAGAAAAGAGAGAAGACAGGTGGAGAGGGCAGAAGAGAAGGAGGAAGAGAAGATGGAGCATAACCATGTGGCTGGGAGAAATTGGAAGCAGCAAGGGTCTCATAGCTAGGGAGTAAGTTGCTATAGTGATAATACTGCCCAATGTAGGCATAGAATTTATAAATATAATAACTTGATTATCTCTGTTTTCATACGGGTTTATTGAAGGAAATTGCTGCAGCACCAATGTCTCCCTTAGAACCCAAATAATCAGAGATAAAAGTCTATCCCTTAGGTTTCCATCTGTGGCCGAGGACCTCAGTCTGTGCCACACTGCTCCATACCCAAATAGCACAGGGAAAGAGCTAGCCTCACAAGAGTGTAGACAAGCCTGTGAGCTGGAGTAAGGCAAGCACCTCTGCTCAAAGAGACCCATTCAGAAACTTCAGGACACAGGGACTGAGGAGTGGCCTTCTGGTTTCCTTCTGAGGCTGGGGAGCTGATCTCATGACACAGGGCTCCATATACAGTGCAAGGAGAGAGCTGGTCTCCCAGGAGTGCTGACACATATTTGAGCAAAAGAAGACCACCACTTCCATCCAAATTCTTCAATCAAGAGGGACCCTCAAAGAGCCATCAGGACAGAAGAACCAAGGAACAGCTTGGGACAGGATCCTTCTGGTTTCTTTCTTCACTCCAGAGATGACCCTGTACCACAGCTCTCCAAGCCCAAATTCCTCTCAGAGAGAGATGGTCTCCAAGGAGCACTGACACAAAGGCATGCAGGAGGGAGAAGCTATAGTCAGAGAGAGCAAGACCAGCTAACACCAGATATAACCAGATGGCGAAAGGCAAGGGCAAGAATATAAGGAACAGAAACCAAGGCAACTTGGCATCATTAGAACCTAATTCTCCCACCACAGCGAACCTTGGATACCCCAACACACCAGAAAAGCAAGACTTACATTTAAAATCACTTCTCATGATGATGATAGAAGACTTTAAGATGGAAATAAATAATTCCTTTAAAGAAATACAAGAGAACACAGGTAAACAGGTAGGAGCCCTCAAAGAGGAATACAGGAAAACACAATCAAACAGGCAAAGGAAATGAACAAAACCATCCAGGATCTAAAAATGGAAATAGAAACAATAAAGAAATAACAGAGGAAGACAACCCTGGAGTTGGAAAATCTAGGAAAAAGATCAGAAGTCATAGATTCAAGCATCACCAACAGAATACAAGAGATAGAAGAGAGAATCACAGGTGTAGAGAATACAATAGAAAACATTGACACAACAGTCAAAGAAAACACAAAAATGTAAAAAGCTCCTAACACAAAAGTTCCAGGAAATCCAGGACACAATGAGAAGACCAAACCTAAGGATAATAGGTATAAAAGAGAGTGAAGATTCCCACCTTAAAGGGCCAATAAATATCTTCAACAAAATTATAGAAGAAAACTTCCCTAACCTAGAGAAAGGGATGAACATAAACATTCAAGAAGCCTACAGAACTACAAATAGATTGGACCAGAAAAGAAATTCCTCCCATCACATAGTAGTCAAAACACCAAATGCACAAAACAAGGAAAGAATATTAAAAGCAGTAAGGGAAAAAGGTCAAGTAACATATAAAGGCAGACCTATAAGAATTACACCAGATTTCTCACCAGAAACTATGAAAGCTAGAAGATCCTGGGCAGATCTCATAGAGCCCTTAAGAGAACATAAGTACCAGCCCAGGCTGATATACCCAGCAAAGCCATCAATTACTATAGGTAGTGAAACCAAGATATTCCATGACAAAACCAAATTTACACAATATCTTTCCACAAACCCAGCCCTACAAAAAATAATAGATGGAAAATGCCAACACAAGGAGAGAAACTACACCCTAGAAAAAGCAAGAAGGTCATCTTTCAGCAAACCCAAAAGAAGATAGCCACACAAACATAAAAATAACATTGAAAATAACAGAAAACAACAATCACTATTCCTTAATAGCTCTTAACATCAATGGACTCAATTTCCCAATAAAATGACATAGGCTAACAAACTAGATGCATAAACTGGACCCAGTATTTTGCTGCATACAGGAAATGCACCTCAATGTTAAATACAAACACTACCTCACAGTAAAGGGCTGAAAAACCATTGTCCAAGCAAATGGTCCCAAGAAACAGGCTGGAGTAGCCATTCTAATATCTGATAAAATCGATTTTCAACCAAAAAATCATCAAAAAAGATAAGGAAGGAAACTTCATCCTAATCAAAGGAAATATCTACCAAGAAGAACTCTCAATTCTGAACATCTATGCTCCAAATGTAAGGGTATCCAAATTCATAAAAGTAACTTAACTAAAGCTCAAACCACACAATGCACCTCACACAGTAATAGTGGGAGGCTTCAACACCCCAGTCTCCTCAATGGACAGATCTTGGAAACACAAACTAAACAGAGACACAGTGAAACTAACAGAACTTATGGACCAAATGAATTTAACAGATATCTATAGAACATTTCATCCTAAATCAAGCAAATATACCTTCTTCTGAGCACCTCATGATACTTCCTCCAAAATTGACTGTGTAATTGGTCACAAAACAAATCTCCACAGATATTAGTAGATTGAAATAATCCCATGCCTCTTATCAGATAACTACAGATTAAAGCTGCTCTTCAATGGCAACAAAAACAACAGAAATCCCACATACACATGGAAACTGAACAATGCTCTACTCAATGATAACATGGTCAAGGAAGAAATAAAGAAAGAAATTAAAGACTTCCTAGAATTTAATGAAAATGAAAGTACAACATACCCAAACTTATGGGACACAGTGAAAGCAGTGTTAAGAGGAAAACTCATAGCTCTGAGTGCCTCCAAAAAAGAGACTGGAAAGAGCATACTCTAGCAGCTTAGCAGCACACCTGAAGGCTCTACAACAAAAAGAAACTAATACACCCAAGAGGAGTAGAAGGCAAGAAATAATCAAACTCAGGACTGAAATCAACCAAATAGAAACACAAAGAACTGTACAAAAAATCAACAAAACCAGGAGCTGGTTCTTTGAAAAAATCAACAAGATAGATAAACCCTTAGCCAGACTAACCAGAAGATACAGAGACAATATTCAAATTAACAAAATCAGAAATGAAAGGGAAGATATAATAACAGAATCTGAGGAAATTAAAAAAATCATCAGATCCTACTACAAAAGCCTATATGCAACAAAATTGGAAAATCTGGATGAAATGGGCAATCTTCTAGACAGATACCAAATATCAAAGTTACATCAGGATCAGAGAAACCATCTAAACAGTCCCATATCCCCTAAAGAAATAGAAGTCATTAAAAGTCTCCCAACCAAAAAAAACCCAGGACCAGATGGGTTTAGTGCAGAATTCTGAGACCTTCAAGGAAGACCTAAAAGCAATACTCTTCAAACTATTCCACAAAATAGAAACAGAAGGAACACTACCTAATTCATTCTATGAGGCCACAGTTACACTGATACAAAAACTTACAAAGACCCAATAATAAAAGAAAACTTCAGACCAATTTCCCTTATGAGTATCAATGCAAAAATACTCAATAAAATTCTCTCAAACTGAGAACACATCAAAATGATCATTCATTACAATCAAGCAGGCTTCATCTCAGGGATGAAGGGATGGTTCAATACACAGAAATCCATCAAAGTAATCCACTACATAAATAAGCTCAAAGAAAAAAACCACATGGTCATTTCATTAGATGCTGAAAAGGCTTTTAACGAAATTCAACATCCCTTCATGATAAAAGTCTTGGAAAGATGAGGAATTAAAGGCCCATACCCAAACATAGTAAAAGCAATATACAGTAAGCCAGTAGCCAACATCAAACTAAATGGAGAGAAACTTGAAGCAATCCCACTAAAATCACAGACTAGACAAGGCTGTTCACTCTCTCTCTATCTTTCAATATAGTACTTGAAGTTCTATCTAGAGCAATCAGACAACAAAAGGAGGTCAAAGGGATACAAATTGGAAAGAAAGAAATCAAAATATCACTATTTGCAGATGATATGATGGTATACTTAAGTGACCCAAAAAACTCCACCAGAGAAATGCTACAGCTGATAAACAACTTCAGCAAAGAGGCTGGATATAAAATTAACTCTAACAAATCAGGAGCCTTCCTATACTTGAAGGATAAACAGGCTGAGAAAGAAATTAGGGAAATGACACCCTTCACAATAGTCACAAACAATATAAAGTATCTTGGTGTGACTCTACCAAACAAGTGAAAGATCTGTATGACAACAACTTTAAGTCTCTGAAGAAAGAAATCAAAGAAGGCCTCAGAAGATGGAAAGATCTCCCATGCTCATGGATTGGCAGGATTAATATAGTAGAAATGGCAATCTTGCCAAAAGAAATCTACAGATTCAATGCAATCCTCATCAAAATTCCAACTCAATTCTCCATAGACTTAGAAAGAGCAATTCTCCAATTCATTTGGAATTAAAAAAAAAAAACAGGATAGCAAAAACTATTCTCAACAATAAAAGAACTTGTGGGGGAATCATCCTCCCTGACCTCAACCTGTACTACAAAGCAGTGGTGAGAAAAACTGCATGGTATTGGTACAGTGACAGGCAGGTAGATCAATGGAATAGAATTGAAGTCCCAGGAATGAACGCATACACCCATTGTCACTTGATCTTTGACAAAGGAGTGAAAACCATCCAGTGGAAACAAGATAGCATTTTCAACATATGGTGCTGGCTAAACTGGTGGTCAACATGTAGAACAATGGAAATTGATCCATTCCTATCTCTTTGTACAAAGCTCAAGTCCAAGTGGATCAAGGACCTCTACATAAAACCAGAAACGCTGAATCTAATACAGGAGAAAGTGGGGGAAAGTCTCGAACACATGGGCACAGGGGAAAGTTTCTGAACAGAACACCAATGGCTTATGCTCTCAGATCAAGAATCAACAAATGGGACCTCATAAAATTGCAAAGCTTCTGTAAGGCAAAGGACACTGTCAATAGGACAAAATGGCAACCAACAGATTGGGAAAAGATCTTTACCAATCCTACATCCAATAGAAGGCTAATATCCAATGTATACAAAGAACTCAAGAAGTTAGACTCCAGAGAACCAAATAACCCTGTCAAAAAATGGGGAAAAGAGTTAAACAGAGAATTCTCAACTGAGGAAACTCGAAGGGCTGAGAGCACCTAAAGAAATGTTCAACATCCTTAGTCATCAGGGAAATGCAAATCAAAACAACCCTGAGATTCCACCAGTCAGAATGGCTAAGATCAAAAACTCAGGTGACAGCAGATGCTGGAGAGGATGTGGAGAAAGAAGAACACTCCTCCACTGCTGGGGGGAATGCAAGCTAGTACAACCACTCTGGAAATCAGTTTGGCTGACCCTCAGAAAATTGGACATAATACTTCCTGAGAATGCAGCTATACCACTCCTGGACATATACCCAGAAGTTGCTCCAACATCTAATAAGGACACATGCTCCAGTATGTTCATAGCAGCCATGTTTATAATAGCCAGAAGCTGGAAACAATTCAGATGTCCCTCAACAGAGGAATGGATACAGAAAATGTGGTACATTTACATAATGGACTACTACTCAGCTATTAGAAAGAGTGACTTCATGCAATTCTCAGGCAAATGGATGGAACTTGAAAATATCATCCTGAGTGAGGTAACTCAGTTACAAAAGAAGGAACACTGTATGTACTCAGTGATAAGCGGATATTAGCCCAAAGTTTCATAACACCCTTGATTCACTTCACAGCAACTGTTGGACTGAGTGTGGGGTCCCAGGTGGAGGAATTGGAGAAGGGACTGAAGGGACTAGAGAGTCTGCAGCCCCATGGGGAGGAAGCAACAGTGTCAACTGGTCTGGCTGCCTGGTGCTCCCAGAAACTGAACCACCAACCAAAGAATGCATACGGAGGGGCCCATGGTGCTGGCCACATATGTGCCAGAGGAGGGCCTTGTTGACCATCAGTGGGAGGAGAAGGCCCTTGAGAGTAAATGCCCTAGTATGGGGGAATGCCAGGAGGGAAGACGGGAGTGGGTGGGTGGGTGGGGGAATACCCTCATCGAGGCAGGGGGAGGGGGATGGGATAGGGGTTGTCCAAAGCGGAGGCCTGGATGGGGAAAACATTTGAAATGTAAATAAACTATCACAAAATAAAAATTAATTTTTTTTAAGTACATCCCCCTCCTCCCCCCAAAAAAATACAACTAGGGTTGCACTCTAAAGCTGCAGCAGTGTGTAAATTAAACACTGAGCGGGTCTAAGGGGTTTTACAAAGAACGACTAAAATGCTACCTCCCCAAGCCACAACAAGGTTGGGGTTCTCTGAGCCAAGGGCCCTGGGTGCGATTGCCACTAGAACAGCCTTCACAGCTGAGATTCAACAGCTGAAAAGACAGCAATTAACCTTCTAAAGCCTTCTCACAGGCATAGCGGGCTAATCCGGGCATCTCTCTGCCCGATGGAGTCTCCCCATGCTCGCTTCCACGTATACCCCCAGGTCTAAACAGTACACAGGACAGCTAGACTGGCTCTACCAGTGGCAAACTCAGCTGGCCTCCAAAGGCCAGATGGGCCAGAAGTATACTGCAGTCGAACAGCAGAGGGAGACAAAGGTACAAGGAACTCCAGATCAGGTACTAAGGTATTTTTTAGATACTTAAAGATCAGAAACGCAATAAATACCTTTTGGATTTTATTGGATGATTTTTTTTGAAGGGTTGACAGATGGATTTAAAGTAAATTCACACCTTGTCAGTTATAATTTATTACAATGTTAGGTAGCTTGATGATCTGCCCTTGTAAGGACACTGCAATAGTTACATCTTGAACATATGGAAGATTAGTCTCATCATTTGCTTTAGAATGAAGGTCAGAAATAGCTCCTGACCTTCTGATTGGCCTCAAAAGGGTCTGACAATTAGGTGTGACATTCTCAAAATCCAGTTATTTTAAAAGACATCTTTAGCCTCAGAGCTAGGACTCACACTTCTACTGCCTCTGTCAGCCAAGCAACGAATACCTTACAAAGTTCTTCTGGTTTTTGTATCATATTAGCAAGCCTCTCTGTATTCCCAGCGTTTCAGCTGAGACAGCCAGCAGATCCTCCTTGCTTAATTTCAGCTGGGTTGCCACTCCCAGCCCCATTCATAAGCATTTCAATCCCAAACCCTACCTCTACCCCAACCCCAATCACAACCAAACACAAACCTATTAGGCTAATACCAACTTGTCTTAATTAGGGTTTCAACTGCTGTAACAAGACACTATGACCAAAAAGCAAATTGGAGAAGAAAAGACTTGATTTACACTTCCACATCTCGGTTTATCAGGAATTTAGAACGGGAACTCAAACAGGGCAGAATCTGGGAGGCAAGAGTTGGTACAAAGGCCATGGAGGGGTGGTGCTTACTGGGTTGCTTCACATTGCTTGCTCATCCTGCTTTCTTATAGAACGCAGGACCACTACCAGCCCAAGGATAACACTACTCACAATGGGCTGGGTCTTCCCCGTTGATCACTAATTAAGAAAATGCCTTACAGCTGGATCTCATGGAAGCCATGGAAGCGTTTCCTCAACTGAGGCTCTTTCTTTTCTGATAACCCTAGATTGTGTCCAGTTGACACACAAAAGCAGCCAGTATGGGGAGTATCAGCCAATCAGATAAGACTACCTCTCCTTGCATTTCAAATTTGAGATTAATAACTCAAAATACAAAACACAACAAAGGACTCTATCTTTATGAATTACCCAGTCTCTGACATTTTGTTAAAGCAATAGAAAATGAACTTTGAAGGTACTTCCTTCACACTATTTAGAAAGGAACAACAAAGCCAATTTTTCAATCCTAAATCTACAATTATTCAAGGAAGAGGTATATATCACTAGGAATCTGTACATTGTTATGTGTTCTGGAGCTCCCAGAGACTGGACCACAAACCAAAGAATACACATGGAGGAACCCATGGTGCTGGTCACATATGTGGCAGAGAAGGGTCTTGTTGGACATCAGTGGAAGGAGAGGCCTGAGGGTGTTAGATGCCCCAGTGTAGGGGAATGTTAGGGAGGGAAGATGGGAGTGGGTGGGGGGGAGCACTCTCATAGAGGCAGGGGAAGGGGGAATGGGATAGGGGTTTCTAAAGGGGAGAGCTGGAAAGGGGAAACCATTTCAAATGTAAATAAAGTAAATATCAAAAAACATTGCATAAAAACAACTGGACAAAAGAACGTAATATAATGATGGTAAATTGGAAAATACCTATTGAGGCCTCCTTCAGAGCATCCATAATCTGTATTATCCTGCTCCTCTCTGAGTATAGAGAGGGGTGTCTGGAGTGAGGCTTTGTGTGGGGGAAGAAGAGCAAGGGAGTAGATGAACATGACCTCATGCTTCTGTTTTGTTTTCATATGTGACAGTATTGAAGGTAGCATGTCCTAAACCATATCAACTATAAAAGTATCTTTTCTATACCTGACATAATTGCCATCTCAGAGACTTACTGCCTCCATCTGCTAAACGAGGCCTAGCCCTGAAAGCCTCTAGCCTCTGTACAATCTTATCCAGGCCTAGAATATTTCCAGCTTATGAGACTTACTGCTGAATAACCTTACTAGCTTTTTCTGAATTCTGGCTCAACTCACCTGTTTTGGTTCAAACACCTCTTCAAGCTAACTGATTCAAACTGGCTTCTCTCTCAGCCTCTAACTTTTTCTTCTGATTGGCCCCAAACTAACTCTGACAATCTGGTCTAACTTCCTTTTTTCTTCTCATTCTCTGGCTCTTTCTACCTGTGCCTAGCTTGTTCTCCCTCTGAAACCTATCTCTGTACAACTGTCTTAGTAAAACTGCTCTCTCTCCTTTGTACTCATCTTTCTTAAGTAGGCTCTCTTTTCTGTCCTTGTGAGAGTTGGGGAAATCCTATTCTGTCAAATCTTTCTCTTATTCATCACTTTGTCTGGCTCTTAATTTGACACCACTTTCAAACAGGGGTGCTTCCTTCAACAAACTAACATTCCCTTCATTCTTTGGGCTTAAGGATGTGTACTAAGGTTGTGTCTGTATTCCAGTCAGAAAGATTAAAGGTGTGTGCTAAGGCTGAGATACACCACAACTAGAAGCATATTGTTCCTGTAAACAATACAATCTCAAGGTTCATAGTGTGATCAAATATATGCACAATCAACATTTTAAAATGAATCTGGGAGAAAAAAGAGAAAAACCTCTTGTAAATGCGTATGAAATTTAGTGGATCTATAATTTCTCAACTTGCCTAAGTCTGAAGTATTCTAGGAGACTTTTGTCCTGCAGGTCTTCTTAAAGAGTGTACTACTCCTGAGGCTCTTATGCAAACTGGAGGACAGCAATGAAGTAGCATCTCCTTCTACTGTACTGTGTACTGTATAGTACTTATGTACTGTGTTGCTTCTCTGCTGGTTCACCTCATAGGCACAGATACACAGTTTATTCTACAGTTGATTCACTGTCTCTACATCTTGTTAAGCTTCTCTAGTCCCTGGAGCAGTTATGTATTTTGCTTTATGATAATGTACATCAACTTTACATTGTAGGACTTCCCTACCAATGAGCTTGGGGTAGCAATAACTGATACAGGTTTATCTCAACTTGCCTAAACTCATGTTTTAGGGATCTGTCATTTTCTAGTATTTCTAATTTTATATTCACTTGTGGATATCAGCATCAAACACAGAAGCATCCAACTCACATGGAGATTACTGAACAGAATTCTGAAAAAGCAAAGCATTATGGTCCCTTGGCATCTTCCCTCCTTGGCAATCCCCTCTACTGGGGCATCTAACATTCTCAGACCCAAGGGCCTCTCCTCCCAGTGATGGTCAACAAGGCCCTCCTTAGCCACTTATCTGGCCAGCACCATGGGCCCCTCCATATGCATTCTTTGGTTGGTGGTTCAGTTTCTGGGAGCACTGGGCAGCTAGACCAGTTGACACTGTTGCTTCTTCCCCATGGGGCTGCAGACTCTCTAGTCCCTTCAGTCCCTTCTCCAATTCCTCCACCTGGGACCCCACACTCAGTCCAACAGTTGCTGTGAAGTGAATCAAGAGTGTTCTGAAACTTTGGGCTAATATCCGCTTATCACAAAAGTATTTGTTCTTTTGTGACCGAGTTACCTCACTCAGGATGATATTTTCAAGTTCCATCCATTTGCCTGAGAATTGCATGAAGTCACTCTTTCTAATAGCTGAGTAGTAGTCCATTATGTAAATGTACCACATTTTCTGTATCCATTCCTCTGTTGAGGGACATCTGAATTGTTTCCAGCTTCTGGCTATTATAAACATGGCTGCTATGAACATACTAGAGCATGTGTCCTTATTAGATGTTGGAGCATCTTCTGAGTATATGCCCAGGAGTAGTGTAGCTGCATCCTCAGGAAGTCCAATTTTCTGAGGGTCAGCCAAACTGATTTCCAGAGTGGTTGTACCAGCTTGCAAACCCACCAGCAATGGAGGGGTGTTCTTCTTTCTCCACATCCTCTCCAGCATCTGCTGTCACCTGAGTTTTTGATCTTAGCCATTCTGACTGGTATGAGGTGGAATCTCAGAGTTGTTTTGATTTGCATTTCCCTGATGACTAAGGATGTTGAACATTTCTTTAGGTGCTCTCAGCCCTTCGAGTTTCCTCAGTTGAGAATTCTCTGTTTAATTCTGTTCCCCATTTTTTGACAGGGTTATTTGGTACTCTGGAGTCTAACTTCTTGAGTTTTTTGTATCTATGGGATATTAGCCCTCTATTGGATGTAGGATTTGGTAAGGATCTTTTCCCAATCTGTTGGTTGCCATTTTGTCCTATTTACAGTGTCCTTTGCCTCACAGAAGCTTTGCAATTTTATGAGGTCCCATTTGTCGATTCTTGATCTTAGAGCACAAGCCATTGGTGTTCTGTTCAGAAACATTTCCCCTGTGCCCATGTGTTTGAGAATTTCTCCAAGTTTCTCTTCTATTAGATTCAGTGTATCCAGTTTTATGTAGAGGTCCTTGATCCACTTGGACTTGAGGTTTGTACAGGGAGATAGGAATGGATCAATTTGCATTATACATGTTGACCACCAGTTGAGTCAGCACCATTTGTTGAAAATGTTGTCTTGTATCCACTGGATGGTTTTCACTCCTTTCTCAAAGATCAAGTGACTGTAGGTGTGTGGGTTCATTTATGGGTTTTCAATTCTATTCCATTGATCTACTTGCCTATCACTGTACCAATACCATGCAGTTTTTATCACTACTGCTCTGGAGGGCAGCTTGAGGTCAGGGATGCTGATTCCCCCACAAGTTCTTTTATTGTTGAGAGTAGTTTTTGCTATCCTGGGTTTTTTGTTATTCCAAATGAATTTGAGAATTGCTCCTTCTATGTCTATTGAGAATTGAGTTGGAATTTTGAAGGGGATTGCATTGAATCTGTAGATTTCTTTTGGCAAGATTGCCATTTTTACTATATTAATCTTGCCAATCCATGAGCATGGGAGGTTTTTCCATTTTCTGAGGTCTTCTTCGATTTCTTTCTTCAGAGACTTGAAGTTGTTGACATACAGATCTTTCACTTGTTTGGTTAAAGTCACACCAAAATACTTTATATTGTTTGTGATTATTGTGAAGGGTGTAATTTCCCTAATTTCTTTCTCAGTCTGTTTATCCTTCAAGTATAAGAAGGCTACTGATTTGTTTGAGTTAATTTTATATCCAGCCATTTTGCTGAAGTTGTTTATCAGCTGTAGCAGTTCTCTGGTGGAGTTTTTCGGGTCATTTATGTATATCATCCTATCATCTACAAATAGTGATATTTTGATTTCTTCCTTTCCAATTTGTATCCCTTTGACGTCCTTTTGTTGTCTAATTGCTCTAGCTAAAACTTCAAGTACTATATTGAATAGATAGGGAGAGAGTGGACAGCTTTGTCTAGTTCCTGAATTCAGGGGGAATGCTTCAAGTTTCTCCCCATTTAGTTTGATGTTGGCTACTGGTTTGCTGTGTATTGCTTTTACTATGTTTAGGTATGGGCCTTTAATTCCTCATCTTTCCAAGAGTTATATCATGAAGAGATGTTAAATTTTGTCAAATGCTTTTTCAGCATCTAATGAAATGACCATGTGATTTTTTTTTCTTTGAGTTTGTTTATGTAGTGGATTATATTGATGGATTTCCGAGTATTGAACCATCCTTGCATCCCTGGGATGAAATCTACTTGATCATGATGTATGATTGTTTTGATGTGTTCTTGGATTTTGTTTGCGAGAATTTTATTGAGTATTTTTGCATCGATATTCATAAGGGAAATTGGTCTGAAGTTTTCTTTCTTTGTTGAGTCTTTGTGACGTTTTTGTTATCAGTGTAACTGTGGCCTCATAGAATGAATTAGGTAGTGTTCTTTCCATTTCTATTTTGTGGAATAGTTTGAAGAGTATTGCTTTAAAGTCGTCTTTGAAGGTCTGATAGAATTCTGCACTGAACTCATCTGGTCTTGGGCTGTTTTTGGTTGGGAGACTTTTAATGACCTCTATTTCTTTAGGGGTTATAGGACTGTTTAGATAGTTTCTCTGATCCTGACTTAACTTTGGTATTTGGTATCTGTCTAGAAACATGTCCATTTCATCCAGATTTTCCAATTTTGTTGCATATAGGCTTTTTGTAGTAGGATCTGATGATTTTTTTTTAATTTCCTCGGGTTCTGTTGTTATATCACCCTTTTCATTTCTGATTTTGTTAATTTGGATACTGTCTCTGTGCCCTCTGGTTCTTAAGGGTTTATCTATCTTGTTGATTTTTTTCAAAGAAACAGCTCCTGGTTTTGTTGATTGTTTGTACAGTTCTTTTTGTTTCTACTTGGTTGATTTCAGCCCTGAGTTTGATTATTTCTTGCCTTCTACTCCTCTTGGCTGTATTAGTTTCTAGAGCTTTCAGATGTGCTGTTAAGCTGCTAGTGTATTCTCTCTCCAGTTTCTTTTTGGAGGCACTCAGAGCTATGAGTTTTCCTCTTAACACTGCTTTCATTGTGTTGCATAAGTTTGGGTATGTTATACCTTCATTTTCATTAAAGTCTAGGAAGTCTTTAATTTCTTTCTTTATTTCTTCCTTGACCAAGTTATCATTGAGTAGAGCATTGTTCGGCTTCCATGTGTATATGGGCTTTCTGTTATTTTTGTTCCCATTGAAGAGCAGCCTTAATCTGTAGTGATTTGCTAGGTGGCATGGGATTATTTCAACCTACCAATATCTGTTGAGATTTATTTTATGACCAATTATATGGTCAATTTAGGAGAAGATACATTGAGGTGCTGAGAAGAAGGTATATTCTTTTGATTTAGGATGAAATGTCCTATAGATATCTGTTAAATCCATTTGGTCTGTAAGTTCTGTTAGTTTCACTGTGTCTCTGTTTAGTTTGTGTTTCCAAGAACTGTCCATTGATGTGAGTGGGGTGTTGAAGTCTCCGACTATTATTGTATGAGGTGCAATGTGTGCTTTGAGCTTTAGTAAAGTTTCTTTTATGAATGTGAATGCCCTTATATTTGGAGCATAGATATTTAGAATTGAGAGTTCTTCTTGGTAGATTTTTCCTTTGATTAGGATGAAGTGTCCTTTCTTTTCTTTTTTGATGATTTTTGGTTGAAAATTGATTTTATCAGATATTAGAATGGCTACTCCATCCTGTTTCTTGGGACTATTTGCCTGGACAATTGTTTTCTAGCCCTTTATTGTGAGGTAGTATTTGTCTTTAACACTGAGGTGAGTTTCCTGTATGCAGCAAAATTCTGGGTACTGTTTATGGATCCAGTCTGTCAGTCTATCTCTTTTTATTGAGAAATTGAGTCCATTGATGTCAAGAGATATTAAGGAATAGTGATTGTTGCTTCCTGTTATTTTTGATGTTATTTTTATGTTTGTGTGGCTATCTTCTTTTGGGTTTGCTGAAAGATTACTTTCTTGCATTTTCTAGGGTTTAGTTTCCCTCCTTGTGTTGGCGTTTTCCATCTATTATCCTTTGTAGGGCTGGGTTTGTGGGAAAATATTATGTAAATTTGGTTTTGTCATGGAATATCTTGGTTTCACCACCTATAGTAATTGAGAGCTTTGCTGGGTATAGCAGCCTGGGCTGACACTTGTGTTCTGTTAGAGTCTGTATGCGATCTGCCCATGATCTTCTAGCATTCATAGTCTCTGGTGAGAAGTCTGGTGTAATTCTGATAGATCTGCCTTTATATGTTACTTGACCTTTTTCCCTTACTGTTTTAATATTCTTTCCTTGTTTTGTGCATTTGGTGTTTCAACTGTTATGTGATGGGAGGAATTTCTTTTCTGGTCCAATCTATTTGGAGTTCTGTAGGCTTCTTGAATGTTTATGTTCATCTCTTTCTTTAGGTTAGGGATTTTTTCTTCTATAATTTTGTTGAAGATACTTACTGGCTCTTTAAGTTGGGAATCTTCACTCTCTTCTATACCTATTATCTTTAGGTTTTTGTCCTCTCATTGTGTCCTGGATTTTCTGGATGTTTTGGGTTAGGAACTTTTTGCATTTTGCATTTTCTTTGACTATTGTGTCAATGTTTTCTATGGTATCTTCCACACCTTAGATTCTCTCTTCTCTTTCTTGTATTCTGTTAGTGATGCTTGCATCTATGACTCCTGATCTTTTTCCTAGGTTTTCTAACTCCAGGGTTGTCTCCTCTGTTATTTCTTTATTGTTTCTATTTCCATTTTTAGATCCTGGATGGTTTTGTTCATTTCCTTTGCCTGTTTGATTGTGTTTCCCTGTATTTCCTCTTTAAGGGCTTCTAGCTGTTTACCTGTGTTCTCTTGTATTTCTTTAAGGGAGTTATTTATTTCCTTCTTAAAGTCTTCTATCATCATCATTAGAAATGATTATAAATCTATACCTTCTTTTTCTGGTGTGTTGGGGTATCCAGGGCTTGCTGTGTTGGGAGAACTGGGTTCTAATCATGCCAAGTTGCCTTGGTTACTGTTTCTTATATTCTTGCCCTTGCCTTTCACCATCTGGTTATTTCTGGTGTTAGCTGGTCTTGCTCTCTCTGACTGTGGCTTGTCCCTCCTGCAAGCCTTTGTGTCAGTACTCGTTGGAGACCATCTCTCTCTCTGAGAGGAATTTGGGTTTGGAGAGCTGTGGTACAGGGTCATCTCTGGAGTGTAGAAAGAAACCAGAAAGGTCCTGTCTCAAGCTGTTCCTTGGTTCTTCTGTCCTGATGGCTCTTTGAGGGTCCCTCTTGATTGAGGAATTTGAACAGATGTGGTGGTCTTCCTGTGCTCAAATGTGTGTCAGCACTCCTGGGAGACCAGCTCTCTCCTTGCACTGAATATGAAGGCCTGTGTCACGGGATCAGCTCTCCAGCCTCAGACAGAAACCAGAAGGCCACTCCTCAGTCCCTGTGTCCTGAGCGTTCTGGGCTGGTCTCTCTGAGCAGAGGTACTAGCCTTTCCCCTGATCATAGGCTTGTCCACACTCCCTGGATGCTAGCCTTCTCCCTTCATTATTTGGTTATGGAGCTTTGTGGCACAGTCTGTGGTCCCTGGCCACAGAAGGAGACTGGAAGGCTGCTGTCCCAGGCTGCTTGTAGGTCCCTGTGTCCTGGAGGTTCCAGGCAGTCCCTCTGAGCAGAGGTACTGGCCTTACCCCCTGATCACAGGCTTGTCCACACTTCTCGGAGGGTAGCTCTTTCCCTGCACTATTTTGGTATGAAGTCGAGTGGCACAGACCACAGGTGTAAACCAAGTTGATACTATTGTCGATCTTTGAAATGCCATTTGTATAGAATGGTAGATTACTGAAGGCCCAAGATCTTGGTTTCTAGCTCAGTGAAATTGGTTGGTAGTAAAACATTAGGAGTCAGAGCTTGGTGGAAGGCCTATGTGTTATTGGAAGCAAGACTTCAAAAAAAGATTATTGGAACTCCGTTTTGCTTCCCAGGCACCGTATAAACAGCTTACGGTAGTATGCACCCCTACTCAAATGTACTTTCTTTCCACCGGCCCAAAACCTACAGGCCTAACCTATAGAACCTCTACAGTTTGAACTAAAGTTGACTTCCTCTTTTTATAAGTTAATTGTTTCATTTATTTGTTACAATAAAAAGCCAACTAACATATGTCATTTCTTTTGTGTGTAAACATGACCATGTGTATGACTACACACACACACATACACAAGGGTATGTGTGTGAGTTTGTGTGCCAGAGAGACTCATCAGGCTTTTCACTTTATTTTTTGAGACAGGGTCTCTCACTGAACCTGGAACTTATCAATTTGGTGAGCCTTCTTGGTTACCAGCAAGGTCCAGGAACCTACCAGTCTCTACCTGTCCAGAGCTGGAATTATACACATTCTTTTACCTACTTTTTACATGGATGCTAGGGATTCAAATTCAGATAATCCAAATTGCTTGTGGGAAAAGCACTGCACCATCTAGGCAATCAATCCAGCCTTATTCCTCCTTTTTAATGTCTGAATGTCACTTCACTTTCATTTCCTAAATTTTTAATGTCTGGATGTCACTTCACTTTCATTTCCTAAATTTGTGAGTTTATTCCATTTTAACTCAAACATAGTTCATGGCTAAATCTTAACACCCAAACTTCTCTTCAACAGAAACAGGAACATGATTTATTCTTATGGCCTGTGAGTATATTGGTTGCTCCACTGATGTGATAACATGCTATGATCCAAAGTAACTTAGGAAAGAGTTTGCTTTGCTTTGCGGTGATGGAGGAAGAGTCCATACTGGGAGGGGAGGCATGGAAGCAGGGAACTGAAGAACAAATCTTCAACCACAGTCAGAAGTAGAAAGAAAGGTAGAAGGGTGAGTTTATCACCCCTCACAGCCTACTCACACTGATACACTTCCTCTCACAAGGCCACACCTCCTCATTCCTTCTCCAAACAGTACTGCCTGCTGATGAATAGGTGTTCAAATCTGTGCACTCTGAGAGACATTTCTCATTTAAACCACCACAGCGACATTAATATTCTAAGTATCCAAAATCATTACATGGATATTTTCTTATTACCATTTTAATAGTAAGCAAGTAAGCAAAATGATAGAAATATGTTGTCATTTATTAGATATTGTATGGGTCACCAATTTCTGCTGATATAACACAATTTATTAGAGTAAGATAATTATCACTGAGTCAAAAGGAAGTCAGCTTCATCTAGACTAGGCTTGCCAGGGATCAGTTTGCTGTATGTCTCCATCATTATCTTAGAAATGCTGCCTATTCTGCTCTGGTCATTGCAAGCTGGTAGATGTATCAGAAAACAAGTTAGAAGTAAGACCTAAGGAAGCGTATCTCTTATATTCAACTCTTGTAAGCCAAGTTAACTCACAAAGTCAAGTTGAAAGTATGGGGTAGGAAACTGTGGATTCTAATTCATAACGAAGTATATCTATTTGGTCTTTATCCTAGTTCCTGATGTGAGACGAAAGCTCATAAAATTTCCTAAGTAGTACGAGATCATAAAGGTGAAAAGAACATCTTTTGTTACAATAAGTTTCTTTCAGACATAGCTGAGGTTATGTCAATGTGGTGACATTTGGCGACTCTCGAAGGAATGAAACTGGTTGGAGGATTAGAAACTTCAGTCCTCTCATCCACCCCAAGGATTTCTTCTTTGCCCTTACTTGCCAGAACATCTGTTGGAACCTACTTCTTCAGGATTCCAGCTTATACAGAAAACCAGCTGAAACACCCAGTCTTGTAAGACTGAGCAACTACTAGACTCTTGGACTTCACATTCACAGCTGCCAATTATTGGGTTATCTGGACTGCAGACTGTAAGTTATTCCAATAAATTTCCTTAATATATGGAGACATTCTGTAAGTTCTGATTCTAGAGAACTCTGACTGGTATAGTCATCATGATATAAAGTCTTCATAGTCACAAGAGAAGATGAAGTTAAGAGAACCATGGTGAGCACATGCTAGGAGTATGGTGCATTCCAAGGGGCTCTGTTGCTTCTCCCTAGATCTTACCCTACACACTTTTAACCATCTGGTTGTTTCTGGGTTGTATGTTTTTATGATCTAGTAGTCCCTTCTCATGCATGTTTTCAGTTCCAGTAAGCCTGCCAGTGAATATACAAAGTGGAAAATTCCAAATATTTCAGAAAATCCCAAAAATTAAATGCCAAGAAAAAAAATCCCAAAATTTAAATTTGACTCCAATCTGAGTAATGATGAACTCCCATGTCACTCTCATCTGTCATACAAAAGATATAAATCATATGTTTGTTTAGTTTCCACACTCTGTATATACTTTTCATCCTTTGATCCTGAGCTATGGTCAGTGAACTCAAAGTTAGGAGGAGCACAAAATAAAAACAATGTTATTTAAGAGCATAGATGTTTCATTTTGGGAGGTGTGGGTTCAACTATCTGTGAGTAAGTGTTCAGAAGACGGCAAGAAGACAGTGAGGGATTTTGTGAGATGTTAAGTGTTGAGGAAGATCAAAACCAATATGGCTAATAGAAGATAAAGAAGCAATTGTGTAACAAGGAGGGAAATGTCCATAAACAAGAGTCTGATAGTCTTGAGTTATCAGTGATGAGTGTTTTGAGCCTCTAGGTATAGTTTGTTGGTGCCTGTGGTCCAGGTGTAGAGACGATCAGTGTTCTTTGGCAGCAGCCAAATGCTAACTAAATCTCCCATGCTTATGTTTCCTGGTTCCATTCAGAACTCTCTTTCAAATGTTATCATCTCTCTTTTACTCTCACAGTAGCTGGTGATGTGACCACAGACACACGAATCATGTCACATCATCCCAAGGGAGGTATGCATAATAAAATGGTATCTTTTTGAGCAACAGCTATGACCACATTCATATAACTTATATTGCAGAATAATCTTACAGCAGTTCTATTGCAATTGGTCTAGTTTATTATTATTATGGCTAATTTTTGTTTTCTATAATTTATAAATCAAACTTAATTGCATTCATAGATGGGTAGTAATGAACAGAGGACATATTGGACTTATTATTCTCTGTGGTTTCAAGTATCAGTAGTGAGCCTTGGAGTCTGGTATATGATTAAAGGGAGGGCATTAGAAACTGCTCTATGGACAGTAAACTGTTTCCTTAAGTTCTAGAAAATTTGAAGGTCACACGGTGTGCTTGGTGGAATTTGGAGCTGATTTAGTTTTGTCCACAGACATTAACCATGATTATCTCACAGTTGAGGGGGCAGAGGGCATGACTGTTGTCAGCAGCAAATAGATGAATTCTGGGGACTCTAGAAAGGATATAAATCTGAGACTCCCACGAAGGCCTGGGTAGATTCTGCTTCCCCCTACTGATGCTCCCATTGCTGCTGTGTTTGCTATTGTTGGACTGCTGGACTGCTGGACTGCTGGATTGCTGTTTTGCTGCCGGTTTCCTGTTGGTTTTCTGCTGGTTTGCTGGACTCCCAGATATTCTGACTACAAAGACTGGATTTGCCCCAAAGAACCTGATAACCTTAATCAGTAGGAAGTAACCTATAGAAGTCCACATCCCCTTTCCAATTTATTCTTCTTTCTCTCCTACCTAATGTTGAGGGGCTGGAAGAAATTAAGGCGGAATAAGGGTTAGAAGGGAGGTAGAGGTATAAGAAACCAAGAAAATAAACAACAACAACAAAAATAGCACAAACACTGGGTAAATAGCTAAGTGAGAAAAATGTTTCCCCATAGGAAGCATGAAGACCTGAGTTCAGAATCCCATCACCTATACATAAATGCCAGATATGGAAGTGTGTGTCTATAATCCCAGAGCAGGTGGCCAGAGACAGGCAGATTCCACAGGGTTTACCATCTAGTCATTCCAGTCAATGTATGAGCTCAGGCTCAGTGAGAGACCCTCTCTCAAAAACTAAGGTGGAGTGTGATACAAGTTAACCAATATTGACCTTGCATCTCCACATTGACATCCACTGTATCTACATACACACATGTGGGTATAATACACACACACACACACACACACACACACACACACACATGAAACTCTGATTTACAGGGGTCTGTTAGAACTGATGATGTGAAACTGAGATTCATATTAAGAATAGCAGCAGTCTCCTGGGCCATAACCTCGTGTGCCTAATGTTGTGTTCATATTGTGTACCTTCCTTTAGGTGATCCTGGAACATCCCGCTGAAGAATTGATAGGGGCAAAGGAAAGAAAACTCATAGCAGTTTTCAGAAGCAAATCACTGAGAGTGTTGCTAGCACATAAAGAGTGAGTGTTTCCAGCTCAGCAACAAACTTTGTTTTTTAGGCAGGAAGAACTACAATGTTTCTGAAGAAAGAAGACAAAGAGTCAGGTCTACTTAAGTGATTATTGTGGCATCTCTTAAGGACATGAGAGTACTCTGGGGATTCTTTCAATTAACCCCACTTACTATAAATATATCCAATTGAAAGAGTAAGCTGAAATGAGAATGGATCTTATCTCCTCTCCTTTTCCCTGGGTGCAGATTCTGAAAAACATTATTTATAGAAGGAGTACATGAGTAAAAATGATTATATTTTAGAAACTCTAATCTACCCCTTAAATTCCTTCAGCATTCTATCACTGAAAGTATTTTTTAATAGTCATTCTATTAGTTTAAAAATAAAAGTAGATGCTTTTGTGTAGAATTTGGTTTCCAGACATGAAGGTATTCAGTTCTTTTCTCTCTTCTATTTTTACTTTTTTGATTTTTTTTTTGAAACATATTTTCTCTTTGTAGCCTTGGCTGTCCTGGAGCTCAATCTATGGACCAAGCTAAACTCAGACTCAGAGATCTGCTTGTTTCGGCCTCCCAAGTACTAGGATTGAGAGCACATGCCAAGACCACCTGGCTAGTAATTAGGTTTTAAAAACTAATTTTTCTTTTCTGTCTTTCTCTTTTTTTTTTTCTTTTTTTGTATGTAATACATTTTTTACCCAGTGTCTTAGGATTTTATTGCTGTGAAGAGACACAATGACCATGGCAACTCCTACAAAGAAAAACATTTAATTGGGACTGGCCATCAGTTTCAAAGGTTTAGTCCATTATTACCATGGCAGGAAGCATAGCAGCAAGCCAGCAGACCTGGTGCTGGAGGAGCTGAGAGTTCTATATCTTGATCAGCAGGCAATAAAAGCAACTGGGAGCCACGCTGGGCATAGCTTGACCGTAGGAGACCTCAAAGCCCACCCCACAGTGATAAACTTTCTCCAACAAGGCCATATCCCTTAATAGTGCCACTCCCTATGGGTCAAGCATTCAACTACATGAGTCTATGGGAGCCATTCCTATTCAGACCACCATACCCAGTGAAGTCAGCAAAACTTGAAATGATGCTGAATAGTTGTGAAGATTGTCATGTGTTTTAAAAACAGGAGAAAGAACATACCCAGAAAAATCTTCCTCATCTTTCTCTGGGCATGAAACCATACTTTCTTCAAGATTTAAATGCTGTCATCATATAATTCTAGACATAGGATAAATATTTGGGTGTTCTATGAAGCCCTTTCACCTACATTTAGGCAAACAAACATATAATGTTACATATGCCAAAGTTTTTGAGCATTCTAGAGGGTGCTGTGGCCTGTGCCAGGTGGACCCAGACCTCAGATGAGCTAGAATCATTTTTCAGAAGAGCTGAAGACCACTAAGACCAGGAAGTCATCACAAACACTTTCTGGTTACCTTGCACAAGTTAATTTTTCTAAAAACTTTCTTCTTTGTTGCTCACCCAGTAATAATGTGTAAAAGCCAACATGTCCTGTCGAGAGAGGTCAGAGGTGGAGTTCAGAATCAGAGGTAGGGGAGGAGAATTAAAGTCTGAATGCCAACACTTACTTTAGTGAGAAATGACGGAGTGATAAGTATGGACTTTGTGTGGTTAGAGCAGAGAGCAGTGCATACAACTGGATTCTTGCTCAGTGTTTTTGTCTCTGGAGTCAGAAGCCAAGTCTGTCTACATACTGTATAGGTGCAGGAGCACTGAGGACAGCTTCAGCCCTCACAAACTCTTGTTATAAGTTTCATGAGGGAGAGTTTCAAGTGATTTTCCCCCACCTCAAAGAACTCCTTCGTTTTCAACAAAGCCCGAAGTCTGAGCCTTTCTTTCTCTAAATATTGTAGTGGCAAACCATTATATCGTTATAAATTCAGGATGTTAGAAAGAGAAATGCAGCCAAAGGGAAACATACATTTAGTAGCTGTGATAGTTTAAAGAAAAAAAAGGCACACTATGCCTGATTAAGTCTGCTTTTAAATTCTGCAATCAAAAGCAGTGTAATCACCACCACCACCACCATCATCATCATCATCATCATCATCATCATCATCATCATCCCCTGTTGGTAAACGGTGTGTCTCTTTTAATCATAATGACTTCATAGGAACAAGAAATACTAGAAGTGGTTGAGAATTCTGGGTCACTCTTGTTATATGAACACTGTCTAGAACACTGCTGGGTGGACACTCTATTTTATTATATTCTCCCAGATTTAATCCGGTTTAGAACTGCTGAGAAGGTTGAAAACACTGTCTGTGATTAATTTTGCTAAAACGGTATGCAAAATAACAACCTCATAATCATAGAAAACCTTGTAGTTCTTTCTCCTCCTAGCTTCAAAAGTAAGATGTAGCTTTGCTGGTAGAGTAATCAACTGGCATGCATGAATGTGGGGATTTCTGCGACTACCACAGTCAGCACAGTAATGCTCTAAGAAGATCATTTGGTTCAACACGATTAAGTAACCGGAGATGGACCAAACTTCAAGAGTCTGAGCCCCACATAGTTTATTTTAGGCATACTTAAGCACAGCACAATTTGGTGAAAATTTTCTTGGTCATTATCAACTCAATCCTGTATGCACAATAAAGCTCATGAGTAGGTCAAAAATCTTTATAAAGTATATGTGACATCTTCAATAAAGATGAATTTTATGTATTGCTAAGCTGACAATAAGGGTCTGGAGAAGAATGGGCTGTGGTTTTGGCCACACAGATTAGACTGGATGTCTACTCCTGGCCTTCTAGGCAGAGAACAGATTATGCATCTCTCCCATTGAGGGGATAACCCTGTGTGATTAGCCTTCCTGGTTTCGCTCATGGTTATCTGTGAGCACAGAGACCCTGTACCTCCCACATATGATGGATTAGATTGAATCCACATTCTTTTGTAAACTGAGTGGAGCATAAGTCCTGCATTCAAGTGATAGAAGCTGGAGAATCAAGAAGGTCACAGTAATCCCCCATTGTAGGGCAGTGTGGGATACATGCGACCCCATGTCAACAAATAGGAAGAAGAAATAAAAGGGGGGAGGTAAGCTGTAAGGAAAGTGTATTTTGAAACTATAGTAATTCTAATTACTCATCACTGCATTAAAATGTTGGGGGAGGCACCTTTTCTCCTAGATCATTTCAAGTCAGGAACTGAAATGCATTTAAGAGATGTTGGAAGGGCAAAGGGACCTTGCTATGCAGGGTTTTCTATTCTAAAGGCTCAGAGAGAAAATGAAAGGGGCTGTGGGGAAGTTAGCGGAGTGACTCCTGCAGATTTTGAACTTGGCCCCTGAGAGAACTGATGTTTTCTGCACTGTGCTCACAGCAGCTAATTCTCATCAACTCCAAGATGGCTGGAAAAGAAAGCAGATGTCCTCACTACATGCTCTTAGACAGAATGGTCTGTCTCATTTCTGTTGTTTACTGGGTTACGTACGAGAGGTTTCCATGGTTCAGGCAGCCTTGCTGCAAACAATGCAAAAATCTCACAGTAAGAATAGAAACTGAACAAAGACAAAGGCTAATGCTGTGTGAAACCCAGGACTTCCTCCATCCAGTAAAGGGGGTAGCAAGAGTGGGAAAGAACTGTCAAGAACTTGAATCCTGTTGTGTTCTATGTGAAAGTCACTAGCCATGTAAAGCACCTGTGGAATATCTCCATTCACTGAAAGCAAAATTAAGAGCATTTCAAAGAATGCTGGTCATAGGAAAGAAATGTAAACAAACTAACCAAGCCACAGACCAGAGAATAAAACAATCATTGAAAATTTTAATAGTTTTGTCCTCTTTTGTTTTGTATAAATTTTTTAGTTTGCAAGTTTGCATGTACGTGTGTGTGTGTGTGTATGTGTGTGTGTGTATGTGTGAGTGTGTGTGTGTGTAGGGGATATATGGTTGAATTTATATGTATGTGCATCAGAGTATGTCTTAAGGAGACAGGGAAAGTGAGAAGCAGGATTCCTACAACTTGCTGGCCAGCCAGTCTATCCCAGGTGATGAACCCCAGTTTCCATGAGAGACTCTGTCTCAGAAAATAGGTGGAAAATCAATGAGGATAAGACCCAACATTAACCTCTGGCTTCCACATTCATGCGTACACACTTGCGGATATGTACGTGCATACACACACACACACATTAAACAATAAATGAATAATAATGTAAAAAATCTATCAGTCATCTCAAAAATATTCTTTATGGAATTTATTTCATGCTGAGATTGCATTTGCAAGTCAGTTTTCTTTAGTATCATTTAATTTACACTTTCTCGTGTCTTCCTATCATGACATTGGCCTTTTTGAAGATTGCAGGCCAATTGCAAAGTGTTCTTCAACGTGAGTGTGAGTTGTGTCCTTAGCTGTGTCTGTGGCGTGTGTTTTAGACAGGAAGAGTGTATCCTTTGTCCATCACATAAGAAGACCTGGGGCAGACAGCACTGATAACAGCATCCACCCATAAGGAGATTTCTCTGCTACAGTATTTCAATTTTACTTTTTTCAAATCATTTGTAATCTGTAGAGACACTTTGAGCTAATTTGATACACTGCCCCTTTAAAAATGGCTTCCCGGTCCCTGGCCAGGTGATGCATAACTATAAACTCAGCCCTCAGAAAGTCAAGGCACGGGGGGGTTGTGACATTAAGACTGTCCTGGAACGCAATATGAAATTCTAGCTCCAGAACTCAAAACAAATATAGACTTTCTCTCCTTAGCTTAAGTTTGATGAAACTTATTTCAATTATTGAATGTTAGCACACAGGATTGTTCCTTTAAGTGAAGAAATGTGTGACCTGTTTTCTTTCCAGAAAGCTGTTGGTAGATTTGCATTCTAGCCTAGTGAACTTTGGACCATCTGTGTAGCAGGACACTCCACCTCTTGACCCATGCCATAAGCTTGTTTTTCTCAGTCAATCCATAGAACTCACATGTATGGTGGGTGTTATGTGGGCTTTACAAAGAGTTCAGATGTATCTTTATTTAGCTTACTTTGTCCCTTGAAAAGACCTATGTATGATTTATTGTACGCATTGGATTAAGTTAATTAGCACCAGAAAGTTTTCTCCAATGCTTAAATTTCCCTAAAATAAACTACTTGGAGTCTGACTCCAGAATTTGAACCACCACTCACGACTTTTACCTCAGCTGCCTTCTTGCCTCCCATTGACTGTCACCCTGCTGCTGTGGAGGTTACAGAGTCCTCTGTATGTAGGCTGAGTGTTAGTATTTCTTTACAGGACATATCCCTAGAAAATGTTTGGGTGAGTGTGGATGCCCGGAGCTCATGAAAAGCTAGAACTGTAGTTCTCTCCTACAGTCCCAGTACTCCTGTATAAAGATGGGAGTTGAGACAGGAGAATCCCTGGAAGCTTTCAGGCCAGTAAGCCTGACCTATACAGTAGTAAATAGAAAGGCATCATCTCTGACAGTTAGAAAGCTACTGACCACTACACGTATAGTGTGGTATGCAGGTACTCATGTTCACACACACACACACACACACACATACACACACGAAGGTAGGGGCAAAAAGAGACTAGCGAAGACAGAGAAGGAGAGAGAGAGAGAGAAAGAGAGAGAGAGAGCGCGCGCACTTTTAAAAGGCGAAAAGCCTAAAATTTCCTGTTTCTAGATCTTTAGTACTTGTCTCAGGCAGTACTCTTACTCAGGGTTTGCTTGCTGTACCACTATGGACATAGTACTTGTGCTTCTTGAGAATATAAGGTCTGCAAAATATTTATTATTTAATTTTTATTGTTTTCTACGTTTGCTTGCTATAACGTATTCTTAAATATCTATATATGAACCAAGCCAGTCAGGATCCCAGCACTGAAAGGAGAAAATGGACACAGGTTCCCACCTGTAATCAATAAACTATCTTCAACTAGTAGCTTCTTGCCAAAGACATCTTACTTTTCTGCAGTAGAGTCTCACTAAGTATATTAACACACTTCATTAAGCCCCCATGCCAAGAAGTCGATGGTCAATGCAAAATGAATTCAATAGTATTTTCGTCTTTAACTTCTTTGGTCATTTTTTTCTCTTATTGGTTTTTTGCTTGTATAGTTTGACTTCTGGGGTGTGTGTGTGTCTGTCTGTCTGTCTGTCTGTCTGTCTTCTGGTGAGTGATGAAGACATGGGGAGGACCTAGGAGGAGTTGGAGAAAGGGAGAAAGCATGATTAAAATATGTTGTAAGAAAAAACGATTTTTCAATTGAACAATATCTATATGTGTGATATGCTTTAATGGCAACTTTCTAAATTTAAATTTAGCATCCAAGTATTTAAGGACAGGTATTTCTACCAAAGGATAGATTGACTCAGTAATTCCAAAACAATCAAGCACGTAAAAATGACTAGAGATAAAGAGTAACATATATATTTTTTTCCTACATGTATGTTATACTTACTGAATGCCAGCCATTGTTCTACATGCTTTCTGTACAAAGTTCTTATAACTAAGGAAATTCTTTCTTACTCTTTGTGCAATCCAGAGCCAGGTAACCTGGTTTGCTTTACCTGAACCTGACTTAGAGAAAGTCCGTCATAAATTTTATATACAACTAACATGTATATATGTATATGTATGTGTATGTATATCTATGTATATTTATGTATATGTATGAATATATGTACATATATGTATACAACTAAAGGAAAGAAAACATTTTTCAGACTCACACAGATACCATATTTCTAAAATAACTCATCACTAGAATAAAAAAAAAATTGAAAGTGTGTTAAAATCTTCAATTAAAGGTCCAAGAACATGGTTCCACGGTTAAATATGCTTCCTCCTCTTACAGAGGACCAGCATTCCGTTCCCAGCACCCACATCTGGAAGCTCACAGTTACCTATAGCTCTAGCTCTGGGGTATGCGGCACACTTTTTCACATCTCTGGGCACAAGAACTTGTGAGCACATACACACAGATGTGAATACACATGTAAATAAAAAAATAATAAAAGTCTTAATAAAATAAAACAAAATCTTCAGTGCTTTAAGAAAGCAAGAACTCAAAATTTCCAAAAGTGTAAGCAAAACTGACACTTAAATCAATAAAAACTTGTCTTCTATAATTTTTTATTTCTCTATTTATAGATGTATGTTTCCTTTTGTTTTCTGTTTTAATTACCTTTGAACTCCCATACATATAGTAAGATTGAAGATAATGCTTTGCCATAAAAGACTTGTTAAACATAAAGTTAATTTCAGCACACTTTTTCTTTTAAGGGAATTTCTAATTTACTATTCGGTGGCCTATCACCCTTGAATGAGAAAGACAAATCGATCTTAAATGTGCTTTCTGAAAAAAGATTTCCTTTTTCTCTTAAGGCATCTAGACTTCAACTTAAAAAGTTGGGCTCTTTCTAGTACAGAAAGCATATGCATGGCAATATAAATTATCCGCATTTGCTGCTTTGGCTTTTTAAACTCATTTGTTTTATTTTGAAGTGATATTTTAGACACAAATATTCTAACATAACTGCTACCAACTCTTCCCACACAGAGCATCGTTAGAATCCACATAGATTTTTAGCTAAATGTTTTAGAGAGACTGTCAGGCACTGATTCATGAATTATCAGGCGAAGAGACGCTGCCTCTGTTTGTTGCCATGGTGCTTTGACACCCTTGGTTGCCATGGTGCTTTGACACCCCTTGGCAGCAATGTGAGAGCTTACCAGAAAAGAAGAGAATGAGCCCTGTTGCAAATGTTCTGCCTAGCATTTGTTCAAGGCACAGCTGCGCTGTGACCATGGTGACATGATGTGAGAATAAATGCTTTCAAAGCACATCCACAAGGGGAACTTTGTAAGAACCAGGCAGGTTCTTCCATGTTGATCAATGAACAATGAAATCTTCCAGAGAGATTGGTTAGGAAATGGGGTTTTCTTCTGTGTTGTGATAACCATCTCCATGTTTGTGTAGCTGCATGGTCTCAGAAAACAGCTATCATTTCAGTAATTTTTGATCATTCTTCCCAAGTATTCAATACCTAAGTAGTCTTCTTTGTGATACAGCTGGCAATATTTGTGGTGATTTGTTTTTGGCATGACAGTCATAGGTTTCATTAACTAGTCCGCAGGAAATTAAATCCATTGTAATGAATGAAAAACATACATTAACTATTAACATCAGCCTTCTTGGCAAAAATGCCAGTGTTTCCTCTAAGCAGTACACACACGCATGTACGTGTGCACACATACACACAGAGAGAGAGAGAGAGAGAGAGAGAGAGAGAGAGAGAGAGAGTGTTTGTGAACACCCATGCACGAGCTCATTCAGGTTAGCTCCACCAGAGCAGAAAATTATGTCTGCTTTGCTTATTTCTGGACCATGAGCTCAAAGCACAGGATTTAGAACTTGTAAAGAACTAACTGGCTTTTGTGGGGAGACTGTGCCGTAAGATGGTGGCTACAGGCTTATTGGGACCTAAGCTAGATGACTTCCAGTGTAACACTGAGGTAGGAAATTTTGTGTCTTTTCAGTCTCCACTTTTCAGTCACTCGATGATATTTAAAACAAGCTTTATAACTTGTCTGTTCTGTTCATTGCAAAAACTGAGGTATTTTAATGTTAACAATGATGAGTTTCATTATGAAAGTTTCATACACACACATATCAGTTATTTTTTCTGTTTCTGTGATAAAACATCATGACCAGGGCAACTCGTAGAAAAATAGAGTTTGTTAGAAATTATGATTTCAGAAGGCTAAGATTCCATTATGACAGTTCCTTTGCTCTCTGCTAGTACCCCAAATCCTGATGAGTAATATTAGTCTGATTGACAAAGACTAGCCTGCCGCATCTACTGTTAACTACAAATTTTCATCAACTCAATGTATTTAGGTTCAAAAATATTTTAAGTTAAATTAGATTTACCTATTTGGGTGACTTGGAAGACAGTGGACATTTTTAATTAGTGAACTGAAACTGAGAATTGAATTTATGAACAAACCACTGTTTTGTTACTGCTGTTATTATTGGTGTAGTAAGCTGGATGCCAAGACTCCTACTGGAACATTGATCAAGAAGAAAAGTATGAATTTTCCCTTCAAAAGCATGAGTGAATGACACAGTAAGACAAGAAAATAAAGTTGATTTTAATGATTAAAGAACAAGGAGGAGGAGGAAGAGCAGAAGGAGGAAGAGGAGGAGGAGGAAGAGAAGAAGAGGAGAAGGAGGAGGAGAAAAGGAGGGAAAAGGAGGAGGAGGAGCAAGAGGAGGAGGAGCAAGAGAAGGAGCAGGAGCAGGAGGAGGAAGAGGAAGTCTGTCATATCAGGGACTCATGGCAGCAGGCTGAAGGCATGATGGCAGAAGCAGCTGGGAGCTCACATTCTGAGCTGCAAGCAGGAAATTGGGAGAACTAGTAGAAAACAGCCATGAGTCTTTTATTTCTCAAAGCCCATGTCTGCTGTGCTCCCTCCGTCAAGGTCATGCCTTCTGAACCCTGTGTGTAGTCCATTTGGTCCACCACCTGGAACCTAATGTTCAATCATCTGAGCCTATGGGGGAACGTTCTCATTCAAGCCACCACAAGATGTGTCAATGTACTTTCTTCTTACTTGTCCCTCTCCCACGGTACATCCCTTCACCTAACCCCTGTGGCAGGTCCCTTTCCTCCCCCAAAGTATTCCTGATGCTTTTATGCTACATATTTTCCCATATTCTGGTTTTTTTTTCTTCTCATTCTTAGTATCACTTTCTCCTTTCTCATAGCCCCCTCTCTGTTTCAACACACACACACACACACACACACACACACACACACTTAAATTTAGTGTCCACATATAAGATAAAAATGTAGTCTTGGCTTTTCTGAGGTGGTTTATTTCACTTAAATATAATCTCCAGTAGCATCCATTTTCCCGCACCAGTCACAACTTCATCTTTTTTTAAGTCTGAATAAAATTCCACTGTGCTCATGCACTGAATTTTCTTCATTTATTCATTTGTTGATGTACAGACATATAGGTTGATTTTACTTCCTGGCTATTATGAACAGTGTAGTCACAAACATAAATTACTAAGTATAGCTGTGTTATATTGACTTAGAATCCTTTGGCTATATACCTAAGAGTATTAGAACAACTTGGTTTTTTTGTTTGTTTGGTTGGTTGGTTGGTTGGTTTTTTGTTTTTTTGTTTGGTTTGGTTTGATTTGGTTTGGTACCAGAATGTTTTCAGTATCTTTATTTTTTTTCATACTTTATTTACATTTCAAATGTTTCCCCCTTTCCAGACCTCCCATTTGGAACCTCCCCAATTCCTCCTCCCTCCCCCTGCCACTATGGGGGTATTCCCCACCCACCCACTCACCCACTCTCATCTACCCTCCTTGGCATTCTCCTATACTGGGGGATCTAACATCCTCAGGCCCAAGGGCCTCTGCTCCCCCTGATGTCTAACAAAACCCTCCTCTGCTGCATATGTGGCCAGCACCATGGGTCCCTCCATGTGTATTCTTTGGTTGGTGATCCAGTCTCCAGGAGTATCGGGGGGTCAGGCCAGTTGCCACTGTTGCTGCCTCCCTGGGGCTGCAAACTCCCTCAGCTCCTTCAGTCCCTTCTCCAAGTCCTCCATCTGGGACTTCACACTCAGCCCTATGGTTGTTGTGAAGTGACTCTTGGGTCTTTTGAACTTTTGGGCTAATAACCACTTATCAGTGAGTACCTACTGTGTTCATTCTTTTGTGACTGTGTTACCTCGCTCAGGATGATATTTTCAAGTTCCATCCATTCCACCTCACACTAGTCAGAATGGCTAAGATCAAAAACTCAGGTGACAGCAGATGTTGGCGAGGATGTGGAGAAAGAGGAACACTCCTCCATTGCTGGTGGGAATGCAAGCTGATACAACCTCTCTGGAAATCAGTTTGACAGACCCTCAGAAAAATGAACATAATACTACCTGAGGACCCAGCTATTCCACTCCTGGGCATATACCCAGAAGATGCTCCAACATGTAATAAAGACACATGTTCCACTATGTTCATAGCAGCCATATTTATAACAGCCAGAAACTGGAAACAACCCAGATGTCCCTCAACAAAGGAATGGATACAGAAAATGTGGTACATTTACACAATGGAATACTACTCAGCTATTAAAAACAATGACTTCACGAAATTTGCAGAACGACTTGTTTTTAGCCTTGTAAGAACATCCACACTGACTTCCATAGTAGCCACAACACACCCCACCAACAGTGAATGAAGGTGCTTGTCTTTTAAATCCTTACTGGCATTTGTAGTCATATTTGTTGATGATAGCCATTCTAACTGGAGATACAGTCTCAAAGAAGTTTTAATTATACTTCACCAATGGCTAGCGATGGTGGACACCTTTTAAAATATGTATTGGCTACTGTGTTTCTTTTTTTGAGAACTGTATGTTCCACTCATTCATTGACTTATGGAAAGATATTTTATTTTACTCATGCTGAAGTTTTGCAGTTTGCGATACATACTTGATACTAATTCCTTGCCTGATATGTGTTAGCCCATTTTACTGTTGCTGTAGGCTGTCTTTTCACTCTGGTGCCTTTCTCTTTTGCTGTGCAGAAGTTGATCATTCCACATGCTCTCGTGTGTCAGTTCCTGTGGTTATTTGCTGTGCTACTGGCTAAGCCTATGCCTTAGTGTGTTTGCTTTACTGCTCCCCCTAGCAGTTTGCCTTTACATCAGATCTCTGTTCTATTTTGAATCGTGAAGATATTTCCAGTTGTCTCCTTCCAGGTTGCAGAAGAATGTCCTCAGGGTTTCCCCACTTAGTATGGTGTTGACTGGACTTTGACCATTATGGTGAGGCTCCTTCTCGTCCTGGTGTGGTCCAACCTTCTATCATGAACAATCTTGAAATTCATCACAAGCTATTTTTGGTGTCCGCTAAGGTGATGACGCCACATCTGTGCTCAAGTTTATGTGTGTGTTAAATTCCATTTTTTGATTTGCATATGTTGAAACAACTTTACATCCTTGCAATGAAGTCAGCTTGGTCAGTAAAATTTATTATCTTTTCATAATGATTAGTGTATCCATAAACTAGGATGTGTACTTAACGATACCATTTAATAACCACAACATTAGAGATGAGATATTACAGCCCTTATTTAATAAATGATACAAACTGAATCACAGATGGATGGTTAACTACAGCCAAAAAAGTGAAGATGCAGCAGCCCCCCAAAAGCCTAAGTGGAAAGGCTATTTATTATCTGTGTCATTGTCTCCTAATGGTGTGTGTGTGTGTGTGTGTGTGTGTGTGTGTGTGTGTTCAATTCAGAGCCAAAGGCTCTAATATGCTAGGCAGATAGAAAAATACTTTACTACTGTGCTAAAATCCTCAGTTCATACCTGTCTCTTCATTTTTTTGGCTCCTTGTTTTCTAAGCTGGCCTGGAAATCACCACAAAGCCCAGGTCAGTTTCAAGTTTATGATAATCATCTGTTCTAGCTTTCTCTGTGCTTGGATTATATACATGAGTCACCATGCTTTCCCAGTGAACACCTCTCTTTCTTATTTCTCAGTATCCCGTCTCTTTTCTCAGGTCCCTTTCCCATATTTAAATTGAACTGAGTGCACACAGCCACTAGGATTGCTCATTCATCAATTCATTATACTCTAGTGTGAATAAGTTCTTAAGAATTACTTCAATCGAACATTTCCATCTTATCATGTCAATTCTCACTGATAAAGAAATTAAGACATTGGCAAACAGTTGAAATTAACATCTCTGAGAATTAAGTCTATTCATTTAACACTATTATAATAATGTTTACATGTCATAGCTTTAACCTCCAATGTACCTATATCTGAAGTTAGTCTTTAAAAATTACTCTAACTTTTGTACATTCATAGTTTCATACATGTATATGACTTACTTATTTTTATTTTCTTTCTCTCTTCTCCTGTCTCACATCTTGTTCCTTTTCTGATGAAATTCTTCTTCTAATAAATTCCATTGTTACTTTCATGTCCTTTTTGTGTGAGTGAGAACCACTGAGTTAAAGAAGGGTTGCCTACATGATCATGGGGAACTCAATAGTTTGTGTGGTGTTGTGAATGAAAATGGCTCCAAGAGGCTCAGATATTTGAATACGTGGTCCCGAGTTGGTGGAACTATTTGGGAAGGGTTGGGGAGTGGCCTTGTTGGAGAATGTGTGACCTTGTTGGTGAAGTTGTATCATTGTGGTTGGCCTTTGACGTTTCAAAACCCCAGCTCAGCTTTTTTCCCAGTTAGCTTTTTTTCTGCCTCGTAGATCAGATGTAATGTTGATAGGCTTAATATTGTGCAGTCCTTATGTTCTGACCACAATATCAGTAATGTCATGAGTGTATCAGACATGTCATGTCCAGGAGACACTGTCATTCAGTAGTTCTCCATATCCTTTGGTTCTTAATATCTTTTTGTCTGACTTATGGATATGTGGGTAATATATGTGGCTCACCCAAATAGAGACAGGGTGGTTTTTTTGGGGGGTGGGGGGGTTGGTTGGTTTTTGGTTTTGTTTTTACAATGACAAGTACACCTACTGTGGTGGCTCATGCCTTTCATCCAAGCACTTGAGAGACAGAGGTAGACAGATCTTTGTGAATTCAAGACCACATCCCCAGGCTCTACCTAGCAAGTTCCATGACAGCCAGGGCTACACAGTGAGATCCTGTCTCAAAAAATCAAAAGTAATAAAAGTTAAACAAGGCTAAAAGGTAGGACCTGATTCTGATGCAGGCTATTTTAGTAGAACCAGACATTTCACAGGCCAGCTTATATGAACCAAGAATCTAAGATTCCAGATACTTGGCTTCCTCAAAGATCAGCCTGAGACAGTAGCTCCTAGCTTGTGTCTTATATCAGTTAAAAAGAAAGACTCAGAATTCTACTGGTGTAATCACAACAGAGTCAAGCTTCACTGACATCAAGTATTATCACTGAGAAAAAAATGAGAAATTAAAGAGAAGTGAGAGGGAGATAATTTCAAGGGAGAAAAAAAGAACACAGAATTTCCTTCATTGAGGAATTTTATAGGGCAATCGCAGTAACTAGACAAAGGCAGAGTAACCTCTATTGACATTGGTTCGTTTTTTGGGCTCAAGGACTGAGTCAATGTAAGTCCTACATCCTTGCATGTCCCTGACCCATCGAGGAAGATGATCATTCACTCTCCATTCTAATCTCCATTGATTAGATGGGGGAGGCCTCCCTGTGTACATCTCTGATTTCATCCTTATTAGTCTTTGACTGTTAGCTGTTACTCATTTGACTGGTGTTAACTACCCTCTGGCCTTGGGGGTGTCTCAAGAACTGTTAATTGTACTAAGCTCTATTTTATCTTAATTTTACAAGATCACCTTATAGCTTTAACAGGCAGATAGTTAACTCTGCCACAGCCACTAGGATCTAGCAGTAGTCTTTCTTGGTTCTTTCATATTAGTTCCTTATCTATTCAGTGGACTGGGGTCTCTTTCCTGGAGCACATGAAGCCTTGCTATAAGCCATTCTTATTTATGACTCAGTCTGTTACAATTAGCTGTATTAGAAGCAAAGATATATGAAATGCCCAAATGATACAGACTGAATCACAGATGGATGGTTAACTATAGCCAAAAGGGTGAAGCTGCATTAGCCCCCCCCAATGTCTGAGTGGAAAGGCTGTTTATTATGTCTCATTGCCTCCTGATGGTGGATTTACATGCCTGACTCAGCTGTCTCCAGCCAAGCTGCATGTGTTTTTATTCAGTGCTCTGGATTCTGTGGTTTTAAAATCTAATCTCCCTTTCAACTCCAGTGTCTGTGTACTAGGAATTACTTATTCTAGCTAGCCCATACAAAAGACACGCAATCCAGACATTTTATTTACAAGCTGTAAGCCTAGACTGAGCAAGTTTTGGGGCTATCCTTATATCCCAGCCATATGTCCCCTGTTACTTGATATTTCTCCTGACCATGTGCTCATGGCCTATCTCCTTTCACTGAGGCCTCCTCCTTCCTGGTCTCCTCTCTCCTCCTTTCCCTGTCTTATTGCCCAATCACAGGCTTTAGTCTTTTATTGATCAGTTAACTTGGGGAGCAAGGTTTATAACGTATTATTTGGTGTCCATGAGGATCTCTGAATTGGAATGCAATCAGAACTTGGTGGCCAGTTGTTTGCACGTGAATACATAGCAGCACCAGGTCAACCACAGCAGTCTGTTCTCAGGAAAACAAATGTGAGCCATTTGCAGTTTTTAGCCATGGGCCCTTCCCCCTTGCTGCCTGCCTCATTTCTATAAGAGAAAGAAACAAGACTTAATTTTCTGTTTCTGTTTCTGCTCAGTACCCTTCTCCTACCTCACACACCAATGGAAAGACTGAACTCTGTGAGAGAAAGCAAGAAAGAGTTTCCTTGTCCGACACCCTAAGTCCATCTAGCAGGGGTATATATCTTGGACCACCAACCTCCAGAGCTTTGAGGAAATAAATTTGTGCTATACACAACATCAAGCCTGTGTATTTTATTGTGGCAGCTGGGAAGACTAAAATGGTATTTGTTAAGCCCTTTGCTTCATAATAAGGATACAAATTTGAGGAAAACAGAAGCTTTGCTCTACTGATGGACTGATGAAGATGATCAATGCTACTAACAAAGCTGAGTAAAGAGGGTGCCATGGGAGCCTTAGGGAGGGGCATTGAGTGAAAAGTTTGGAAAACTTTGCCAACAGAGGCAATTTATGATGTTGTTAGAAAACACATTAGGAGAGGAAGAAAGAAATCGAGTAGTTCTTAAGACTTAGAGAAAAATGTAAGTAAAGGTGAGGATAGGGGAAATTTCAGAAAGGACAAAAGCAATCCATTTGAATTAGAATATGGGTGGTAATGGCAGACCCAGGAATGTACCGAGTCAGAGAAAGGCTATCAAATCAACTAGCCCAATCTGTATGGGCATGGTCCCCAGAGCTACACGACAAATGTCATGTGCTTCCATAAACATTTTCTTAAATCACCAGTCACTAAAAATAATGAAATAAAGACTTCAAAAGGGAATGCATTATGTATAGATTAAAATACAGGAGATCTGAATTCTTATAATAAAATATAAAGTTTAATATAGATTTAAATTTTTCCAAGAACAAATAGATACCATAAAAACACCCCATTCCATTCATAAGGCACAGTTCATTTAATGAAGATAATTTTAAGGTAGGATCTATAGGTCTGTCTGAGAAAATGAAACTTATAGCATGAATGAACTATGTTTGTTCATTAGCTTTTACTGTGTTCTGTGACACACGATCTACTGACATTTTCTTGAACGACACATAATTGCTCCACTGGAAAGATATTTAACTAGGAGATCCTATTTGAAGGAATCCACTTTTAACAAATGAATGAATAGCTCATCAATAATTAAAACTACACTATTTATTTTCTCCTTCCTTGCATGCCCTACAGTGTTTTGTTTTTTTTTTTAAACTGGATTCAGCAAGAACTGTACTGGCAGAGAAGTGGGTAGATGACACATTTTTAAAGTACTAACAAATTTAAACTCTTAGAGAAATAATCTTATTTTCAAAACCTGAATGAGATAGATGGCTTGGCTTCTTTCTTAGGAGTAAAATTATTTTTCAAAAATAAGCTTTAATACCTTACATTTAAAGATAGTTTTGCTGTCTTAGTTTTTATTGCTCTGATAAAATACTATGACCAAGGCAACTTATAGAAGAAATGGTTTATTTGGGTTTGCAGTTCTCAAGGGGTAAGAGTCCATTCATCACCATCACAGACAAGTGGCAGGCATGGCAGCTGGAGCAGAAGCTGAGAACTCACATCTTGAACCACAAGCATTACAGAGAGAAGGGGCGTTAGAAGTGATGTGAGTCTTCGGAATTCTCAAAGCCACCTCCAGTGATGTACTTCCTCCAAAATGCAACACCTCTAAACCTTCTCAAAGAGCTACACCAGCTGGGAATTTGGCTCAAATACATGAGCCAAAGCCAGCCAGGATGAAACTGTTTTCTGCAAGCAGCTAAAAGGGGATTCTCTTCCACATCTGGGTGAAGCTTGAGCACTAGGAGCCCTCAAAGCCCACTCCTGCAGTGACACAGAGCCTCCAACAAGGCCATACCTACTCTAACCAGTCCACACCTCCCAGTAGTACCAATCCCTCTAAGCCAAGCAAACAAACAAGTGAGACCATGTGGACCGGGAGGGGGGGTTTGGGGGGGGGGCTGTGCAAACTCCTTCAAACCACCATACTGGGTTACTACTACCTCAGCCTAGGAACAGGCTCCTCAGCTAGAGTGCTTTAATCTTCCCAATGTCTCTGTGCCTTTCCCATAAATCATTCTACACAGAAAGAACAACCCACTCATCTTTCACAGCTAGACTTCTATCTCCCTAGTAAAAGTGATGGTGTTAGGTATATTTATGATTTATAGGTTTGGCTTTATTGTTGTTTTTTACATAATGATACTCTGTGAACTTTAAGTGTTATCTTTTAGTACGTACTTTTGAGAGCTTACTTTTAAGTATATCTCTAGAATCAAATTACCAAGTCCTAAAGAATTATGACTTCAACTTGGCATTGAGAACTGAGCCATGCAGTGACTCACCATGACTCAGTTCTTGAAGAACAAGAGACTGTTGCCTCCCTTATCATAATTTTGGCTTTTTAGATGGAATTAGCAGTTCTCACTATTAGCAAGCCTCAGATTTTATTCAGCAAGGAGGCCTAGCTTCAGCTGCATTCTCTATGCTGTAGCTCTCTGAAGTTCTAGCTTTTTGCTTTTAGTGAACTACACATTAGTAAAATAAGTCACCCAAAGAATGCAAGACAGTTGTCAACTGACAGTGGACTATTTGGAATATAATATCATGGAGGGATATCTTTAATGAGTTTGTAATGAGTACACCATATGTGATCCTCATTCTTATAGACCAGTAGTACTAGAATACAGAAAGAAGAAAGCTGGGCAGGACATGCCCATGATGCTTTAGAGACTCCAAGATGTCCCTAAGGAGACCTTTGTGCTTTCCCAAGAGCAGACAGTCTATTTAAACAATGCTAGTCTCAGGCCACATGTGTGACAAAAACAGTTGAAAGCTGGGTTTACACATGAGACTTTATCAAGAGGGAATGAAAAAGTTGAAAATCAGCCGGGCGGTTGTGGCGCACGCCTTTAATCCCAGCATTTGAGGCATGCTCGAGGAGGCAGAGGCAGGAGGATCTCAGTGAGTCCGAAGCCAGTCAGCCTGGTCTACAGTGCGAGTTCCAGAACAGCCAATACTACATTGAGAAACCCTATCTCAAAAAAAAAAAACAGCTGAAAATTATCACACCAATAGTAAGGAAGCATTTTTTTGTGTTGGCAGGTATAGTAGTTCATGACTATAATGCCAGCCCTTAGAAGAAGAGACAAGAGTATCACTGTGCTTTCCAGGCCAGCCTAAACTACATGAGTTCCTGTGCAGTCTAAGATATAGAGTGAGATCCTGTCTCAAAAAAAAAACAAACAAAGCAAAACAGCAACAACAAAACCAACAAAAGCAACAGAACTCCGTGACATCCACAGACAAGTCACCTGCTTTATTGCATTGATGACAAGTTTTACAAGGATATAAGTTAGGTATAATTACATAAAATTGGAAGACAAGATATTCATGTCCAAATACCACTCCATTAATGAACAGTTTAAATATATTCAAAGTGTGAAATTAATCTCGAATGTTACTGGTGTCAGCATCTGAACCTCACGAGCGACAGAAAGTAAATCTCCTGATGCTCTCAGTACTTCAAAAGCAGGAGCACCATGGTGTGATTTTTTTTGTTTGTTTGTTTTAATTTTTACCAACACAACTGGAATACTAGTGACTGTGCTTTATAAATGCCGTTTGAGGCAATCATCATAGGAAACTCTATCAAGATTCATAATTGCACAGATCTGTAAGGTCTTGCATTGCTGATCACAAGTTGTGATGCTGTCATAACTCACAAAAAAATAGTGGTAGTATTTCAGGAACTGCTTGCTGTCTATGGTAGCAAATTGCTGAGCTAATCCATGTAAGCTCTTCGGCTGCAGATCTGTAACACCATAGGCCCGAGTCAGGATGTACTCTAGTGTCCAGTTGGATTCTCCTTTTAGATTGGCTTCTGTCAAGTTCAAGTAATACTGCAACATGTCCTATATTAAAGACAACAACAAACCCAGTTCACTTTCCAACACAGAGACTGTGGCATCATATAAGAGGTCTTATTAAGCTTTCTGCAACATTCTGAACGTAAAGTGCCATTAAGATCACTTCAAAAGAAAATCACAATTTCCAAAACCTGTATCACTTTGGTTGTTTTCAACTGTGATTTCAGTAGTGTCTATATTAAATGACTTCTCTTTCAGGTATAATGAATTGTACAGCCTGTATCACTTTTTTAAAACCTTAAACACAATCAAAGAATATAATAGTACATCATCCCTATATACAGTGAGATGTACCAAAGTGCCTTGAATTCTCTCAGGTTAAGACAACCAGTAACAGCTGATAGAAATCAGTCAGGTGCTGGGGGCAGCTGAACCCAGCTCAGGAATGCTGTTTGAGATTCTCACATAGGCTGCAAGGCAGTTGATGTCAGTTTGGTAGCTTGAGATTGTGATACTAATATGTGCATTTTCTATCTTGAAACCAGAAAGCACTACAAATATAGAAAAGAGAACCAGTTGTTAAATATATGTTGGCTCGAGTGTGTGTGTTTGTGTGTGTGTGTGTGTGTTTGAGATATAGATATAGCTTTAGATATATATGTTTCTGTTTACCTTTTTGGCCTTTTTAAAACAATTGGACTCATGTTAAACTGCTTTGTAGTTTTGCTTATCTTTACTTGGTGTTACACGACAGTGACACCCATCTATGTCAGTAAATGTCTCACATACAGAGCACCCCCCATCTATATATACAGACATATATGAGGGTGTACATGTAGATGTGTGAAGTTCCAATCCCTAGCCAGACAATGTTAGCAATTATAAAACGATTCATTTGAACTAGTTTATTCATAGTCTTCGTGGACATTTAATTTAATTTTTATGGATAAAGTCCAATTATCCCCTGCCCCCTCTTCTTGGTATTCAAAAGAATAACAGAGATGTCTTATACACAATAAATTAGAAATATAATTACATCTACAGCTACATTAAATGAAATAAAATATTTCAAACTATATCTGTACAAAAGAGTAGTTACCCAATTGATGTATCCACAATCTAAATGGCCAGCCCTTTGATGACAAATTGTTTTAAAGTATAGAGACACAAATGTGCACCTGAGAATTTTTGAGACAAAAGCAAATGTTCAATTTGAGTTTTTCCTTAAAAAACAAAAACAAAACCTTTACTTCTATTGAGCACTTAATATGAGCTAAGCATTATTCCAAATGCTTTATATCGATTTCGTTTTTCTTGGAAGCATCTTAGGAACTCATGATTTGGTCGTGCTTGTGTCCATGTGGCACACATAGGCATGTATAATGTGTGTGTGTACAAATGCTGTGTGTTACTGTGTACACATAGGTTCAAGTGCTGTGGATACCAGTGGTTGACACTGGATAGCTTCCTCAGTCACTCTCTCCCTTGCTTCTTCTGAGACATGGTCTCTTCACTGAACCTGGAGGTCCCCCTTTCAGCTAGAATGGGTGGTACCAAACTCTTAGGAGTCTCTCGTCTCAACACTGCTGCACTAGGGAATCAGATGTGCACAGCCATGCCTGCCATTTTATGTGGCTACTGGATTTCTGAACTTAGGTCCTTATACAGCAAGCATGCTATCCACTGAGCCATCTCCTGAGTCCCTGCAGTCATCGTTTGATTCCCATTTTAAAGAAGAACAAATTAGAACACAGAGCAGTTTGGCAACAGCTAAAGACAGAACATAGTTCTGGGGCCTATACATTTCTAAATAATTATGTTTGGGAGAAGAATAGTTAACACGACCTAGGAGGACGATGGTATGTATCAAAGTCCACAAATAAGGCTACAACAGTGAAAGCCTTGAAAATGTGGTAAGACCAGAGCTTGGGATATCCCTCCACTGTTAAAGTGCCTGCCTGCCTTGCAAACACAAGGTCCTGAGCTCAGTGCCCAGGATCCCACAAACCTGGGTATAGGAATGTGACCTGTAATCCCAGCACCTAGTAGGGAAAGGCAAGAGAATCAGAAGTCTCAAGAATACAGCAAGTTTTAGGCCAGCTTGCACTACATGAAACCCAGTCCTAAAACAAATAAAAAAGGTCAGAAAGCCCTTATACTGACAGCAACCTGTCACAAACTTTACCTATCTGCCCATTGGGATGAAAACAGGCATCTACCTTTAAATAAAGACACCAAGAGATAGTAGCATCAAGTGCAACTCTCATGGCTTTCTGAGAAACATTCAAAGACACGTATATACACATGTAGGATCAACTGAAACTGCTCCAACTTACCAGCAATGTGTAATCACCAGGCTTGTACTGAAATAGGCGGACACCAGGATTGTTGGTCTCTTTCTGTGAAACCCCACTCACTGGTGTAACAGCAGGTGCCACAAACACAGAATTTATTGGATTCCCTAAACAACAACAACAACAAACCAGCATTTAATTTAACCTTAAAAATATAAACAACTTAGGTTAAGAGATCAATAAACAAATATTATGGTCACTGATTAATCATGCTTTAAAACAATTATAGTATTGCTTTTAAGAAAATAAAGGTACCCAATACCAAAATCAAAGAGCTGCTACTGATTTTGTTATGCAGATTAATGTTTTGGTTATATAAATTGTCTATATGTCCTACAAATGACAATAGAGTTTATATAGAGCGATTATTGACTTGGTATTTGAAAGTCACTTTCCAACACCTCAGATGAGTAGATTACAAATAGATGACAGATAAGTTATAGGTAGATTAGATAGATACCTGATGATAGACGATAGATACATAACCGATAAATGAGAGAGAGAGAGATCATTGAAACAGACAGATGACAGAAGATAGCCAGACAAATGATGATTGACTGACAGACAAATAGATGATAGTGGTGAAAAAGAAATGGTAGAGAACGGACAGATGATAGTAAAGAGATAAAGGAAGATCTTGAAAAAGAATGGCTAGATCGATGGAAAAAAAGGTACAGTAGAATTGTGACAAATGTTTAGTGCAGATGACGAGAGAACCAAGACTTGTAAACTATAGTCTCAATGTTTATATATATTTAAATTTTTTCACAAAAACCACAATTCTACTATAACTTACATGCACACACAAACAAAAGCAAAACACAAACCTTTTTAATATAATTTATACTGATATAATATATAAACATATAAATATTTATATTTAATAATATATAATATTTATATTGTAATAAATATTATAATGTTTTGGTATTTTAATAAATAATATTAAAATTATGTTATTTATAAATATATCATATTTATATATTATAATATAAAATGTGCTTTATATGGTATATTATTATAATATATAAATATATAGTTATATATAATATAAAAATAAAATAAAATTTATATATACTAAATATAATAAATAAAGAATATAATAAATATATATTTATACAATATATATAATATAATTATGATATAACGTTATAATAGTGAGTTCTATCCAGAACAGCTAGAGCTATACAGTAAGACTCTGTTTCAAAACAAAAAGTAAAAATACAAATATTTACATATCTAATACATGTCTGTTTCAAGAATGCAATTTTAGGGTTAGGCATGGCACAGGCCTTTAACCCACCGGTCAGGTAGGTAATTTTTCTCAAAAATATTCTCAAAATATTAAGAAGCACACACTTGGTTCCCACTAGTTTTCCTTCCTTTCAGCGTGAATAACAAGAGCAAATTGTGAATGTGTTGAATATATTTTAAGGCATTGAGTGAATTGTGATCTGTACTTTAAATTCTGAGAAAAAAAGAAGTCATATAAAGGGAAACTTGAAATTAGCAGGCAAATAATAAACATTATTTTTGCACGCTCAAGTGTCTGACAGAATCTTGGAGTGGGCTGAGGGTATCAGGGGTTCTGTGTGGATGCCAAGCAAACAGTTCTGGTCCTGCCCAGCTGACTGGATTTTATATTGAAGAAGTCCAGCCACATGCTGGATTTGGTCACTCAGTATATGACCATTTGAAATAAACTATAAAAGGTAACAGATTTCACTTTTAAACAAAGCTTTAAATATTTTGATCGGTAAGCACACTGGCCAGTCACAGCTACGCTCCAGAGAGGGGGACTGAGGTCTGCATACAGGACACATTCATTACCGGTTTTATCTGAAAGGACCATAAGGCTGTCTCTGTGGGTGTGGCCATAGAACTGTCCTGCAATGATGGAGCTGTATCTTCTGAAAATATCAACCAGTTTCTCATTATAGTACTCCCTCATCGCTGGGGTTTCAGATGTGTAAGGGAGATAGCCCACAGGAACATGAGCTATGATGTATACCTGAAAAAGAAGATACAAGGAGACACAGGGCAACTTGTTTGCACATTTATAAATGACAGCTGGATATCCACGAGTGAACATATATTAACAAAATTTAGGAAGCAAGCGTACCCTCTTTCCTTTTTTCTGAGAAAAAAAGAATGAGCTTTGACTATGCAGCTATCAAGGTCACTATCTTGGCATATGTCTCATTCATACTTTACTCTTAAATGGCAGAAGAATATTGAGTTTAGTCAATTTTTACAACTTTTGTTAATTCCTGATTCTGCCCCAAGCTAAGTAAACAAATTTAGCTTTCTGGTAGTCTACTGTGAATTCTGTTCTATAGGATCTACCTTCTCCTTATTGTGCAGAGAGCTGTTGAGTGTATTTTCCAGCCATTCAAACTGATTTGCTGGGTCTGTCTTGTTCAGGGTCATGATATTTGGGCCATAGTACAAGTTTGTGTTTAGGCTGATGATCCTCAAGCCTGGGTTACTTGCAACTTTCTGTGAGTAAAAACCACCTGTAAAAACAAATGTAAAACACACATTAGGAATAGGAACATACACATATGCAGACACTTGGGAAAGTGAATTCTTAATGTTAACAGTGTAGCCAGGCATTCTCATTGCTTGAGTGAGATTCTAAGTTACCATTAACCTGACCGCATGCCAAGACCATTATGTAAGATTATGAACTAAGATAGTAGCATCCAATATGAATATTTGGGCAGTGGACAATGGAACTGAACTTTTAAGAACAATAATTTATATTAAACAAAACTACAACTGATCAAAATAGAGAGCTGTGGAACTCTGCCACAGCTGTAAGATCTACAGCACTACTCGTGCACCTAAGACTCAGGGATCATTGTGGGAAATGGGGAAGAAGGATTCTAAGAGCCGGGGGATTGGGGACTTTGGAAGATTGTGTTTCTGAGAACTATCAGAAAAGCTACACACACGAAGCCTCACCGACATGGTTGCCTATACATGACTGAAGAAGGACAACATGGACAGACATATGAACATGGAAGGAGAAAAGCTCACAAGGCATCAACCTTAGACAAAGAAATACAGGAAACTAAGGAATAATGAGAAGAAGAGAAATAGTCTTCTCCAGGCCAAGAGCACACCAATTGGTTGTCCAATACCAAATGCTCAGCCCTAGAAACATGTACATACAAGTAGCATTATACAGACTAAGCAACTTGTATTTATGTGTTTAGAAAGCTGTATCTCCATCATCCATGCATCCACCCATCTGTCCATCCACCTACCCACCCACCTTTCCATCCACCCTTCCATCCACCCACATAAGTAATAACAAAGAAAGAGTCTATGCACTGAAAGAATAAGAGGAGAGACATACATGAGAGACATAGAGGGAGAAAGGAAAAGAAGAAATGATGAAATCATATTTTAATCTCAAAAAATACTTAATAGGCCCTGGCTTTAAATAATAGGACTTAACCCAGAGGTCCTGAGTTCAATTCCCAGCAACCACATGGTGGCTCACAACCATCTGTAACGGGATCCGATGCCTTCTTCTGGTGTATCTGAAGACAGCTACAGTGTACTCACATACATAGAATAAATCTTTAAAAAAAAACAAACAAACAAAAGACTTAGGATGAGAGATACTATGAAAAATAAAATCTAAAGAATGAAGATACAGAGGCTCCTGTTAGAGACACCCAGAAAAAGCACATATCCAACCAACCCCACCCATGAATTAGTGGGGACAGACACCAAAAGATTCGTCTGATTCAGAGTGAGCCACTCTAGTCATGTGACTGATTTTTTTGTCCTGTGCCTACTCACTAGGCATCTATTTTCATCCTTTAAATCATGACTGATCACAGCCTCTTTAACTTCCATTTTTTAACCCATAGTCATAGCACATTATAATTTCCCCCACAGTAATGGTAGTGTGTGTGTGTGTGTGTGTGTGTGTGTGTGTGTATGTGTGTGTGTGTGTGTGTGCATATGGATGTGTGCACATGTATGTGCATATAGAGGTCAGAAGCCTACTCTAGTGAAATTCATCAGATGCTACATATCTTGTTTATTGAGACAGAGACTCTCATTGGCCTGAACATTACCAAGCTAGGCTAACTGACCACAGAGGCCCTGAGATCCACCTGTATCTACCTCCCAAGAAGTGGGGAAAAAAATGTTTTTAAGTTACATATTTACAACATACAATGCCACAAGGTAAAACATTCTGCTATAGTTTAGACTTGAAATGTTCCCAAAGACCCTTATGTGTTGAAGTATTGGTCTCAGATGATGCCCATATTCAGAGGTTGCTAAACCATAAGGGGGCATAAAAATCAATGAATTGATAAGTCAACTAAGCTATTGGAGGTAGGGACTAGCCAACTATAGGCAGTAGATCACAGGAGGAATGTCTTCAAATGGAATGTCTTGTGTCTGCTCACACTGACTCCTTGTGGTCTTTCTTGTTCTCATTTTTCCCTTCCTTCCTCCCTTCCTTCTTCCATCCCTCTCTAGCTCTCTTTCAACTCCCCACCCCATTTTATGGTTGACATGAGGTAAGGACCCATTCTTTAACAAACAGGTCAGTGTACTGGGTTGGTCTGGTGCTGCTATGTATTTAAATACTGTATCCGAAGACCTGGTTGCTCCAAGTAAATCCTCACAGACACCAGCTCTTGTTGTTCCTCAAGTTAATTGGCCAATGAATGAACAATGAACAATAAACAATGGCAAACCTTGTTCCTCAAGTTAACTGGCCAATGAAAGGCTAAAGCTTGTGATTAGGCAGTAGACAGAGATAGGCGGGACTTCCTGGGAAGAAGAAAGGAACTCTGGGAAGAAGAAAGAGGAAGAATTATTTCTCCAGGAGACATCAGAGGTGATGTAAGTACAGGCCAGGAAGGTATAGCTAGCCGCCTCAGATGGGGCTAGGGGATTAGGTTAACTTAAGATGAGCTACTTGAGAGTCTACCAAGCTTTGAAATATTAAAAGGTCTCTGTGATTATTTGGGGAACTAGTTAAGGAATACCTGCCATCATATTAATTTCCATCATTAATTATCATATACAGAATATGAGTAACCATTTTTTGCACATCTACTATGATCTCTTGGCTTCAACAGGGGCCTAGAGCATTGTGGCTAGAAGACCATGAATCAATGGACCTTTGAAAGCAGAAACTCTTTGAATGAATCTTCCTCCCTTCAGTTGTTTATCTCAGGTATTTTATCACAGTGATGAATGTTTACTAAGCATGCTTTACTATTCCAAAAAGGAGGAATGGGCAAATAGCAAGGGGGGCTCAGACAAAAGCAGGATGGACACCAAGCAGGATAAATACTAAATGCTAACTCTATGTCTGACATCTACTGTACTTGGCAGTGGAATATCAGCTCCAATTGAGCAGTCCTATGGCCTTCCCGATTGCATGTCACACGGCCTCCCCCAGGCTAATTCTGCTTGCATTTGCATCTTCCCTTGGATGATATTCCACATTCCTGGCATCTTAAACTTCTGCCCTCTCCACACAGCTTCACTCTGTAGCTGCCAACATCATCCTCTTAGAGGCTGCCCATGGGAAGGGGAAGGGAGACTCCACCCAGGGAAGGACTTGCTATGTACTCCTTACGTTACTTTTCAAAACATCTCAAGGCACACATGAAAACCTTAGTTACTCCCACTTTACCAGCTGTTCCTTCATAACATTGTGCTTTTGGGGTTAAAAGTCTGTACACTTTCTTCTTGATCTATTTTCCAATTAAAATCATACACTTTAATTTACATTCACATTCAAAATTCAGCCTTTACTTCATGTGGAACATCTTGGTTGAGAATGGAACAGGAAGGCAAAGAGTGCCTTCACAGGATAAGCAGGTTCACACGTGTCCTAAAGCCTCATTGTGCTTTACTTTCATTCATACAAAGTGGGTACAGAAACTGTCTAGAACTGGAAGACTCAAACAAATGAAGATTTAAGCCTAAACAAGTAATAAAAAGAGAAGCAAAATTGTCTCACTAACCTTTCTTTAAAGTGCTAATGGCCTCTTCATCCAGCCAGGGTTTCCAGAGGTCACCTACAGCCCTGTAAACCTTACTGGTGACTATTGGCAGCTGGTCCTGGCCACAAAGAAGACAATCCTCAATTGAACTTCCAAAGATATTTGTATTCATTAATGCAAATATTGCTTACTGACTACGTTAGTCCTCTGTAGGCACGAGGGTAAATTTAGTATTTAATGAATTCATAACCTAGCTGGGGAAAAAGCAGAGAAAAGGTGATAGGCTAACTTTAGGGCGTGTTGCCAAATGCTACCATAGAGGTCCTGGGAGCACAAACAAGAACATGCCATGGGAGGAACAAAGACAGCATTTAATGTAAGAACTGAGCAACAATTTCAAGTTGACCTTAAAGCAAAGTGAATGGTCAGACATTAACACGGCAGTACAGGGGTATGTGCTATATGCAGAAAAGCTCATGCTTAGGGCCTGACCAGGGTTTAGGTGGGCAATGAGACAAAGAACTGTATTCCTAAGACAATGAAGGCAAGTTTGAGCCTGAGCAGGCAAGAGTGGGGTAGTGTGCTTTAAGATTGGAGAAAATTCAGCAATTTAATATTTTAGTGAAGCCATCTAGAATACTATTATAAAGCTGCACAATTCCTTCAAGATTCAGATGTATACCTGCTTCGTTACATCAGTTTCTTTTTGGCAGGCTAAGTTGCAACAACATATTGTAAATTTTAAATAATAAAATAAATAAAAATATAGGACCTGAAGAAGATGGCTCAGCAATTAAGAATATGTATTTCAGAGGACTGGTGTTGATTTCTAGCAGCCATATTGAGTGGCTTAAAACTGACTGTAGCTCCAATTCCAAAGTATCGGATGTCCCCAATCTCTTTGGGCATCCATATTAATGTACACACACACACACACACACACACACACACACACACACACGAAGAGAGAAAGAGAGATTTAGAGAGAATCTTTTAAAATATATATAAAATACATAAAGTTTGTCCTAAAGTCACTCATTATTTTATCATAAAGTGTCATTTTTATATTAACATTCACTCTGAATTTTCCCACTTTAAATATAGAGATTTTGAGCACCAAATTAGTAAGGAAAGCCATCCAAAAATTTATCAATTACAGAGCCGCCCCCCCCCCCCCATATCTACCCACTACCACTTTAACATCCAGTTGGCTATGCATCAGGCTGTCTTTCTATCCTTTGGCTGAGACCTGACTACCACTGAGAAATGAGCTGTAATCAAAAGGGAAATAACCCATGAGGTGGGAAACACCTGTCTTACCCGTGTAGAAGGAAATAGAAACCCTGGTCCACACCACTTGAACAGTAATGGGCAAGAAATCCTGGATAAGTTCTATGCTCTGATGACCCGCTGAGGTGGTTGTACATCTCTGTGTATGTTTACAGAGTAACAGTGCAGGTTTAAAGGCTTTTTTTTTTTTTGGTTTTGGTTTTGTTTTCTAGACAGGGTTTCTCTGTATAGCCCTGGCTGTCCTGGAACTCACTCTGTAGACCAGGCTGGTCTCGAACTCAGAAATCTGCCTGCCTCTGCCTCCCAAGTGCTGGGATTAAAGGCATGCGCCACCACTGCCCTGCTTGGTTTAAAGGCTTTTAATGGAGAAATTGTACTTAAATTTTACATTAGTACTCTCTAAAATTGTGGCCTAGATTGCAGTCTTTAGAAGAATCTGCTCTGAAACTTCATGTGATATTTGATATATCTAAAACTGTGAGGTGAAGGTGTGCAAGGGGACACAAGAGTAGTTGGGTGTGGAAGAAAAGTGGAAATGATATAGAGCACTCATGTAAGAAACAGTCAAAAACGTGCTTGTACATTAAGAAAATATCAGATGAGCGTAGTAGTGCAAGCCTTTAACCCTGGCGTTCTGGAGGCAGAGGCAGGCAGAAAGTTAAGTAATAGGAAGCACACACACACACACACAAGGTAGGGACTGGAAATCAAGTTCAACAGGACAGAACATGCTTAGTTTGTAGGAGGCCAGGGTTTAGCATGTGGGAGATCCTAGACTCAATCTCCATCAGTAAATTAAAACCCATACGCTAGAAAAAGGAAAAAATGTAATTTCTATTTATGAGACCCAATTTGCCCTACAGATAGGACAATTTATAGAGTGAGCATTTATATCTTTGACTTGCTTTACAGTTTGACTTGAAAGATGAAGATAAAATGAAGCCTCAAGAAAATCCAAAGAGCATTCATCTGGGGGATGAGATAATAACCATATTATGAGGGCTTATGAGGTGCCAGGAAATACACTCTTCATATATTATCACTAATTTGCACAAGAATTTGCAAGGCAAATATTGTCACTCTTGTTTATAAATGAGTGACCTCCACACAAGAGATATGTGAATTACCTAAGACTAAGCAAGGTCTCTGAATGGGGGAGGACAGAACTATAAATTCTCATGAACAAATTTCTATAGAAATTGATTTTTATACAGCTGTAAGAAAATGTAAAAATGTAAAAAATGTAAAAACCTTGTACCATGACTGAGAACACACAGGTACCTTAACAAATGGCTTCTGTGAGTGACTGGAGCCAGGTCACATCAGCACTGAATATTCTGGAAATAATTTTTGCCTTGACTCACATCTGAATCATATAAGCTGGATTGGAATCTGGACCTGCCCTTTGGTTGTTTTAACAGTCTTTCTAGTTGTGTCCTTAACAACAATCTATCTTAAATCAGGAGGTGGTGATTTTCATATATCAAACAGGTTCTGGAAAATTTGTCAATATTCACCTTGCCTTGCCAAGCCTTTCATTGAACTGAAAAATAAATATGGAAATAGATTGGGAAAATTGAAGAAGCTGATAACAGAAAAAAAAGAATGAATAACTCACAAACTGTGATTTGCTTCTAAAATGGTTTATGGCTTAAAATTTTATGAATTTTGTTTTAAAATCTTCTGAAATCACCTAAAGCCTTCTGTGATGGTTATCACAGGAGTGCTGCCTAATACACTACCACTGTCATAATTTTGACACTACTAATAGGGAAATCATCTAAGCACTTGTAGAAGTTGAGGTCAGTTTTACCTGAGGCCAGTAGTCATGATTGCCCAGTGCAGGGAAAACCTGGAGGTTTGGAAACAGGTTCTGGACAGTCATTGTCATGTTGGTGATCACCTCTATAACACTTCCTGTGGAGAGTTCAGGTACTGGGACATGAGGCGGGCTATCCCTGAAAAAGAGACAGAAACGTGAAGAACAAAATCCCTAGCTGCATACATAACTTGCTGTAGCCATTGCTATAGATGTCCACTTTAGAATAACAAGTTAAAACTGAAGAGTCAAAGAGTAGCCAATGGCGATAGCATGCTCACAGTCCTGGTTGTTCAGTAGACTGAAGCAAGGGACGGTTTGAGCCCAGTACTTCAAGATCAGTTTGAACTACATAGCAAACCATAACCTCCAGAGAGGGTGGGGTGGAATGAGATCAACTGCTCCTCTATGACAATTCTATAGAAAGGGAGGCAGGGCAGGGGGTAGTACAGGAAATTCTAGCCTATTTCACTGCCTGGCTGAAGATTTATAAGAAACACCACAGAATCAGCAATTTAAGAGATTCAAATATCAGTTTTACCAACAAATAACGATACATACATAAGCAAGTTGTTTAGAATCTTGGTGATTCATTTCCTTACCTCTAACATGGAAATAATGATTTAGATATCTAACAATTAGTATAAAAATTAATTATTTCTAATAATATTAATTAGATATAAATTATATATGTAATATATAATATAATTATATATAAGTTAATATAGAGATATAAAGATTAATAGGTTTCAGAATAGAAATGAATTAAAACAGTACTCTACACACAAAGTAAACACCTTATAAGGATAAGCAATAGTCTTTATTTCAAGAACTAGAAATACAGTCCTTACTACAGTATTCTGATGGATGAACTTAATTATCTATAAAATGAAGCTTCACAAAATGGTCATCATAGGTTAATATCCATCATTATCTTTTGTTCTTACTGATTTAATCAAAAACTATTGTCATATTAATCAATATTACAAGATACTGATGCAAGTATGTTACCTTTGGAATCATCTCTTAGTTTTCACAAACACATTTATAAAGTCTAAACTACCAAAAAAAAAAAAAAAACCCTCACAGGATTTCTAGAATTGTTTTTATCACTAATAGTACTCACTAGTGTGACCTAGTAGTGTTATATAACATTTTATTAATTCTGATAGCTTCACATATTCACGTGATACTTGGATTATACTCACTTCCCCACTAACTTCTAGATTCACACCCACATCCCTGTCACCCCCAATTTCACGTCCCCTCTTTTTGCTTTTTAACCCACTGACTCCAAATTTGTATTGCCTAGATGCTCATGCGTAGGGGTCTTCCACTGGTGAAGAAGACCGAGCATGTTTTAACACATATAATTTGCAAATTTAGTACACTCATGAAGACTATCACACTGTAGGTCAATACTCTATAATTAAGAGTTTATGTATGTACTTACCCTGTCCATATCATGAAAGATGCTTCTTGCCCTGAATTCTTAATAAAATCAAAGGCTGACAAAATAAGTTGATATGGAGAGTCACACAGGACATCTCCGAAAGGGCCAGGATTGGAGGCATTTGCACCTTTAGATGAAGCACACACCTTGGTATGGTCATCTGTAAGGTGATAAGTAGGGTCTAGATGTAAGTCAGTCACATGCCAAAACTGCCCTGTTGGTTAAAAAAGAAATACGATAAATTTGTGTTTAGAGAAAGACCAAGACAGCAACCTGCCTCCTGACACAATTTCAGTGTTTCTTAAACCACAAAGTTAAGTGCAACTCTCTCCTGTGAGATGCAGTAACTTCAAACAGCAGAAGAACATACAACTTACATGTGTGAAAACAATGAGCCCAGAGTTAGCATCACTACTCCACCAAGACTGTAGCATAGATTAGGCTGCACAGCGAGAGATTTGGGGCCACTTTTCTGAGAGGCCAATGAGGTCATTTCATATTGTGTCTCAATAGCATGTCTTCTTGCAGAATTTGAGATTTGGCAAATTATTTGCTTTACTCTTGTAGAAAAACAATGACTTAGAAATATTATCTACTGCACAAATAAGTGGAGTGTAGAATCAGTAAATATTTATCTCAGTTAATTTTTATATGCTTTCTCTCAGCATTAAAAGAAAAAAAAACCATAATCCTTAATAGTAGCCCTGTGACAGACATAGGATCTCTGAGATATTCCTAAAAGCTAATTAATCAGAGGCACAACTATCATACATGTGTACTCATTGTTAATATTGTAGGAAGCAGTTCTTCAAAAAGAATCTTCCTGCTGGACTCAGGGAAAAGCCAAACTTATTTGACAGCATCCTATTTGGAAATCATATTAAGAAATATTACTGCATTGAAAGAATTATTAGAATAAGTTGTATCTTTCATAATGAGTCAGTGTTTTATGATAGGTGTGGTATTAAGAAATTTACATATATGAATATATATAAATAAATGTTTTCATATATTATATCTATACTTTATTTCGCTTATATTTATATTATGTATTACTATCATTAATATAATAATTTAATAATAAATATAATATATTTATATTATCATATATTATACTGATTAATAATTTTATTTGTATATATTTATATAAATATATAAATACATATATTTATATATATATGAAGTTGGACTCAATCGTTTTGAGTTTATAGTAGAGAAACTAATGCTGAGTATGATTTGAATGAAAAATGTTCCTTATAGGCTCAGATATTTGAATGTTTAGTCCCCAGTTGGTGGAGAAATGGAGGAACCTTCAGGAAGTGGAGCCTTAGTGCCAAACCTGTGTCACAGTGGGGAGGGTTTTGAATGTGCCAAGCCTCATTCTGTCTCTGCTTTGCATTTGTGGTTGAAAGTGTGATCCCTGAGCTTCCTGATGCAGCCCCTGTACCACACTCTCCTATCCTTCTGGGACTCTAAGGCCAAAAATAAATGAATAAGCAAACTCTTCCGTCTACAAGGTGTCTCAATAATGGTATTTTATCACAGCAACCAAAGGTAACTAATACCGGATCAGGTAGAAAAGTGGGTGAGTATTTGTAGCTTATCCGATCTTCGTATAAGGGAACCTATATGTTGAAGAGCCCTCAAGTTTCTACCTATAATTTATATATAAACTCAAAATCTATGCAGCTTTCTCATATATAATTAACTTCTTTAATGCTGAGGGTTTTTTAATAATAAAATTCAATTGTTAGAGAATTTTAGAGAAATGTTCCATATAACAGTGCAAATCAATACAGTACTTTTAATGAACAGTTTGCCAACAATTACCAAAGTATAAATTGTTCATCAAATTTTATCTAGTAAACTAAGTTCTAGGAATTTATGTTGACAAAAATATGCATGTACTGTGGGATATCTATCACAGTATTGTATACAATGGTGAATTATGAGAAACATGTCAAAATTAAATATAGAGTTAATAAATTCTGAAATTACTTGTAGACATTTCTATAATAATTAAAATGCTAATTTTTGGCTAATACTTTAACATCATCTTACACTTTCACATTATAAATAGGATTAAAATAAATCACTTTGTAAAAACATTATGCAATTGGAAATTATTTCTGACAGATCAACTCTTACAGTTTTATAGGCCATTTTTTTCTCCTTTGAAATGACAAAGGAAAGTTGACTTCAGTCAAAATAGCACACATAACCTAATCTCATAAATCACAGGTTTAATGTTACTTGTTTTCAGTAGGCTTTGAAAACCTTACTACTGTCACACTCAACTAGAAATAAGTTGACAAAATGCTGAGATTTGATTCCAACTTTAATAGTCACATGTTTTTGTTATTATTGTTGTTTGTGTGTTTGGTTTTCTTACTTTCTCTGAACATTTGAAAACTGTTAGGCTACAGAACTAAATTTTGGAATTACAAACGAGAAAACATTTCCTTTATCTTGTTGTAATTACCAAACTTATTTAGTGAGTATATTTTATGCATTTTTTCCAGATTGTGCTCTTTAAGTGCTCTTCAAAATAGCCTTCCATATGTGCTGCCAAACCATGCTTAAGAGTTTTAAACTCACTCTAATTCTAATGTGCATCTAAAACATATCAGAAGAAACAGTCAAAGAAATAGAGTGCAAACTTTGTAAATCTATGCAAAGATGATAAAATTTAATAAAACCTAATGGAAAAAATACATTAAAAACAGTCATGACAATGTTTTGATAGTTAATTTGGCACAATCTAGAATCCTCTGGGAAAGGCATCTCAACGAGGGCTTCTCTACATCAGCTTGATTTGGAGCATGCGTATGAGAAACTCTCAAGTCTTGCTAAGAAGACTGTAAGCCCAGCCCACAGTGGCAGTGGCGGGCTGCTGATCCTGGATTGTGTACATGTAGAGAGGACTGAACACAAGCAAGCATGCATTCGTTTTACTCTCTCTGTTCTAGACTGTGGATGCTGACTAGCTGTTTTAAGCTCCTGCTCAGACTTCACAGCTGTTGTGCCCAGAAATGTTCACGAACCCCAAAAGACCACCAAGGAACCGATTCTGATGCAATCACATCAGGGTCTTTTTCTTCAAGCTGGAGCTTGAGCTCCCTGCCAACCCTGACACAGCAGATAGGTGGAGCCCTGAGCCTAGTTTTAGGTAAGTATCTATGGAGGCAAAAAGGAGTATCTAGCCTGGTACACATCTGATTGGGGGGCCATTATGGTCTTTAACATAATTGGCTGGTGTTGGGAGCCAAACCACAAATTTAACTTTTGCTTTTTTTTTTTCCTGATTGGTGGTTGTTAGGAAGTGAATTGTCAGGGGCAGGCTTGTAACCCGGAGGTGTATATTTGTTGGGAAATAACCTGGAAACTGGGGCTAAATGGAGGTTTTGGTGGGGTGTAACCTGGAAACTGGTGTTAGGTACCAGCCTGTTAGTTAAGTTGAGTTTAACATTAGATCGGGTTCTCTAAGATGGAGTCTGAACCCAAAAGATTTGGTCTCTCGCCAGCAATAATGGGGTAATCATTTGATGATAGCCTCAGAAATGAAATTAAAACCATAATGAACTTGCTAAGTAGCAAAGTTGAGTTATCATTTTGGTGGTCACTTCTTGCCAGCACCATCATAATTTTATAACAAGGGTTTACATATAAACGTAGAAGACATGAAATCCAGATGAAAATTGACGTAAAATTGTATATGTGGCCAACTACTCAGTATTTAATCACTATTTGAAAATATCAGTGAAGAGTAATTTCTTTCATTTTACAAAGCAGAAAATACCCTATACTTTATCTTAAGTTCAGATCCACTCTATCTAGCACCCAAAGCAGATAAAGCAGATTGGACTTATTCAGGTTGCCCATCCGCAGGGTACATAGCCTGCATCTCAGTTATGTGTCAACCTGTGCTTATATTATTTGTAGACTGTAAACATACAGTAACTATGCAGAAAACAGATTGGTGTCAGAATCAGCCTGACTTCCAACGTAAGTGATTAGCACCCAGTAATTAATTTGTCTGTATGAGCTTGGCCTGTTCCATCTGTCAAATGGGAATAGTAATGGCATCCTTTAAGTTGCCATTGAAAGATGCCTCAGAAAGCATGTGACATCGAACAAGCTATGTGTTAGTTTTACTATCTGTACTGGCTAGTTTTGTGTGTCAACTTGACACAAGCTGGAGTTAAACACAGAGAAAGGAGTCTCAGTTGAGAAAATGCCTCCATGAGATTCAGCAGTAAGGCATTTTCTCAATTAGTGATCAAGGGAGGAGAGCCCCTTGTGAGTGGTACCATCTGTGGGCTGGTAGTCTTGGGCTCTATAAGAAAGCCAGCTGAGCAAGCCAGAAGAAGCAAGCAAACCAGTAAGTTACATCCCTCCATGGCCTCTGCATCAGCTCCTGCTTCCTAATCTGCTTGAGTTCCAGTCCTGACTTCCTTTTGTGATGAACAGCAGCATGGAAGTGTAAGCTCAATAAACCCTTTCCTCCCCAACTTGCATCTTGGTCAAGATGTTTGTGCAGGAATAGAAACCCTGACTAAGACACCATCATTGTTTTATAAAATATGCAACCTGCCATTGATCTTTCCCATTGCATATAACCATTCAATTTCATCCAGCACTTATGACATGTTTAGTACTCTTTTATAAGCTCTTCATCATTATTGTCCAGCAAAACAGACAGGAAAGTGGAGCACACAGAGATTAAACCCAAGTCATAGAAAAGGACTGACACTGATTCAGGGATCACACTTCAGAACCCACGTTGCCTTTAATCACTCGACAATGCCTCTCACATACTTAGTAAATAAGCTGCCTTGCACGAAAGTAGATAATAACATCTACACATAAGGTACATTGAGGATTAAGGTAAATGAGATCATGAATGGATTACATTTTCATAATCCAAAACTTGAAATGGATTTAGAGCATATCCCTCTGACATAATTCAGAGTCTGGTTCACAGAAGTCCAAGAACAGGAATATGGCTGATGGAGTGGGCCCTTAACAAAGATCCTTTAATCTTACAATTAATGACATTCAGGCAAAGGCAAATTTCAGGATTCCCTCCAGATCCAGAGACCAGGCAATGAATGCTGAGCTAGAACCTGTTTCTCCAGATTCCAGAGTGTATTTCTACCACATCACATTGCTGGATAGACAAATAAGGGGTTAATTAGAGTCACTAAAGGGTGGCTTTAAATGAGCCAGAACCTCTGGAGGTTCAACATCCTGACTCCAATGAAATTGTACATAAAGTGTGTGTGTGTGTGTGTGTGTGTGTGTGTGTGTGTGCGCATTAGTGTTTGTGTTTGTAAGGCCTCCAATCAGGCCTGTGACAAAGTCAATTGCACACTCAAATCCAAATTTTCTGGTTCAAAGCCCAAAGTTCTTTACCAAAATTGCTTTCTTATTCTCCAGATAAACTTTTCAAAGATTTCTCAAGATACATGTGTTCCACACATCTACATAAGTGCTCAAATTTATTTAAAGAGGTATTCAAAATTTTCAGGAAAAAATTTTCAGTCAAAGAACATTTAATAATTTGTCCCAGCAAACCCAATGAACCACCATTATATGGACAATCGGATGTAGTTGTTTAAGTAGGCGTTTTGGTATGTTTATAATGTCAGTTGCTATGTGCTAAATACACCAGCAGGTGATAGCCAACTAAATCTTTTACAGATGAAGCCAAGCACACCCAGGTAAACCACACCAGGGTGGCTACCCTCTAACCACACTTGAACTTGGAGTGGGGAGAAAACTAGGACTGGGGATTTAAACACAGTTAGGAAACAAGCAGAGGCAAGGAAGTGCGAAGGGGCCAGAGGAACAGAGGCCTTCTCAGCAAATGGAAAGCTCGTAAAATAATCCATGCAATGTGAAACCAGAGTCTGATCAGTCTCTCTCCCTTCCCCTACCAAAACAGGAAAATATCAGAAGATTCACATGATCCCCAGCAGAGTTTCATGAACTCTTTCAACAATTAATTCATTAAAACCAAAAGCAAATTTGCCTGTGGTGCAGCCTGAGACATTTCCAGATCAAAATTCTGAGCAGTCACAAACTTAAATAACACAATTCCAGCAATATAAAAACACAAGGCGGCCGCATACATACACATTCTGGGGGCAATTTCTGTTACAGGTGTTATTTGAAAGAGTTGACAAACCAGACATACAGTTGTGTCTTGCAAAAGCTTGCCGGCTAACTCAGGCACTTTTCACTCATAAGCAAAGAGTAGGGATTCCCTGGACCCTATTCAGGGAAGTCCTGTGCAGATCTGAGATGGGCATGGAGAGGAGACAGACTGAACAGTTTCAGTTCTGAGCACAGGTGAAAGTCTCAAGGACAGCTATCTTCCCAAATCAAAACAACTAGAGCAATTATTTTTAAAGGGAGTGAGGGAGATGGGGGAGGGGGAGAGTCACCTTAAATTTTAAAACCCAGAAGGCATCCTACAGTCTTACTAAACATTCAGTCTGGAGAGGGATCTTTTAACTTGAGAGAGATTAAGACTGCTGTCCCCAGGTACCCATCCCTCCAGTAATTTTGGAGTGGGGCTTAACTTACCCATTCCTCCCCCCACCCCCGCACCCTGCACCCCAAGTTTGGAAGCTGCTACTGCTGGGGAATAGAGCACTGACGGGGAGGACAAGCCAGGCTATGATTATAGAAACAGAGTAATAGGCACCCTGCTAAGTGTTAAACAGAACTGTTCACAACGCAGGACCCAAATGCACCAAGGGATACGGAAGTGCTCACAGGTTTTAAGTATAGAAGAGAGGAGAAGCCTCAGGGACCTGAAGAGACAGAAAAAGACTCCGACTTCACTGAGCAGAACAGAACAGGACGCTCGGAATAGTACTGAAACTACACGCAGGTGTGGGAACCCCGTAGGTCCTCCTCTGCTCAGGGCAGACTAGGTGACTCCGGGAGTGACCACATCCAATTCTGAGGGGCCTTTCCCACCAGACCACAGCTTCAGACTTTCCTCCCCTGGGAACTAAACAACCCAGAGCCGGGATGTAAACAAACGCCCAGCAGGCGGCTCGATATTGGGGCGCCCCCACTATGGCTCAGACCCAGTGGCCTTGCTGTCTGGCCTTTGGCCACAGTGACCAGCGTGGCCGTGTCCTGTGCCCAGCTGCCCACGCACCGTCGCGACTTCGCCGACCCCCTCCACCGTCCCGTGCTGTCGCAATCGGTCCACTCACCCACAGCTAGGGCGCGATCTGCGGGCGCCAGGGGCACCCCGAGCTTCGGGCGGCAGAGCCATAGAACCATCAGGAAGCAGAGGAAGTTGCTCAGCAACGCCATGGCCTTGGCGAGCGGAGGCCACTGCCCCAGGAGGCTAGGCTCGAGCTAGGGCGCCACAGGGAACCGCAGGCCCTGGGGGTGGGGAGGAAGCCAGAGCCTTTCCTGGTGTTGACGCCCAGCAGATCACGTGTAATATCAGATTCACCTGAGCATGAGTTCTTCTGACCTTCTGGACTCTTTGTTTATTATTATTATTTTAATATGCTTCCGTATTTCTTACGTCAGTGGGAAAGGATGTTCTTGCTCTAACCCCATACCTGTTAATCTTCCCTGAACCCCAGGAGTGCCCACCTGACAGGGCCATTTAGCAGAGGTACATGAAAGGGCCGTGGTTAAGACATTTGAGTACCAGAATGGGTTTGGATTCCCTGAATATCTGCACTACCCGGGATTTGTGGCTGAAATGTAAACTCCCAAGCCTCAGGCCACCGCTGATAAATATGCAGATCTGCTCTTCTGGCAGTGTGTGGCTGTACAGTACTCCAAGGTGATGGGTAGGTGGAGCTGGCAAACTATGTCCTGGGTTCGCCAGGCTGAACTTCTTCCTTTCCACAACTGAGTTAAAGCATGTCCTCCTGCAACATTCCTGGTAAATACAAATAGAGACTGTTGATTTTATACTCCAAAAGACGTTTTGTAAACATTGGCAAAGAAGCCAGAAACCATAAACTGTGTTTGATATGTGTTCTTTGTTCTTTCTCTTGGCATTTATGAGAATGTGCTCACTTTAAAATAAAGCCAATAATTTTAATTTATAAAACATGGGGAGAGATGCTGACCTCATAACAGATGTGAACTGTACCATCTTGAAGAAGCCATGCAGTGTTAAACAATCCTGCCCAAAAAAAAAAAAAAAATCTATGCTTTAGCTGAGTTCAGGGTACTTTTTATGGGAAGATGGGTGTTTTAAGTGGAGACCCACATTGTCTTGGGATACCATGGCCTCTTTAATACTTAATTGCCTTAGTTTGTGTATCTAGCATACCATTCTCATGATTAATGAGTATCTCTATCACTAAGCTTAATTGGTCTTTGGATTCTCCCAACCCTAAAGTTAAGAATACTACATCGAAACCTTATAGTTTCACCTTCTTAGATTTACATTCTTTCTAACAGGAACTGGTAAATGTATTGATTTATTTCTTTCTTTGTCCTGTAATTATAAGTTTCTCTAACCTATTCCATGATGAAACAATTGTTTAGAAAAACCAGAATCTGTATTCTTAACCTAGAATCACACGTATTTGGTTTAGGATACGTTATTTTTGTATTTTCTTCAGGTAATTTTACCACTTATTTTACAAATATATCTATTTTCCATCAGAGGAAAACAACCTTTTTATATCTGCGTAATTTAATGATTATATCTAATGAAAAAAGTTTTTTTAGTGTACACTATGTTTCCTTTCAGATCCTGGTAGACTCCTCCAAGGTTTGCTATATCCTTGGGGTGATTCAAAGCAGTTCAAGAACCACCTGCTTCCCAGCAACAGACACGGTCACTTCTGCAATTTCTCAGTCTATGATCTAAAGAGTACAGGATGATCTAAAGTGAATCTGGAAAGTGGCGATGAGTTTGAAACAGTGAGCAATTTATCAGCAAGATAGTATGAGTTTGAATGTTTTAAAAGAAAGTGAACTCATGATCAGAATACCAATTTTGCTCATTATTATGGTGAACCAACCGGAGATGGCCATTCAGATACAGTTGAAAGCTGATTGAAAGTCTTTATTCCAGCTGGCTGTGACTATATTCAAGTGTTCTGGACTTAAGCTTATTTAGAGCAAGAGTCTTTTAAAGAGAAAAACCATACTCTGGTATCTAACTTTGCGTTGTCAAAGGTAGGTTTGCACAAGCAAGCATTTTAACAGAAGCTACAATAAGTTAGCTGGGGCACCTTGGCCTTGGGTCCTACAATAGAGTTGGATAAATTCCCACTGGATTCTCCATTAAAGAGATCAAATTCTAGTTAAAGCTGAAATGGCCTCAGTAAGAATACAAGGTGGAGGAACCTCTGCAGTGTCTTGCCCTGTCAAGCATTATTTTTCAACTTCTAAGACATATATAGGAAATAAATTGGTTGTGAAATAACTTCGGTTAAAACAAAATATGTAGCACACACATTGTGAAACCTTTCAAATGCTTGAGAACTTAAACTGATAAAGTTTTAAGTAAATGATGAAAGCTACAGCCTCCTTCCTGCTCACTAAGAAGCTCAAGGCTTAAGTGATATACCTGCAATGTAAGCCTATACCTGTAGGTCTCCAGGCTTCATGCATTTGTGTTTATCTGCACCAGGGAAAATGTGACATAAAGGCCAATTAATTAATGACTGGCTGTCAGTGGTTGCTATAGTTTCATCTCTGTTGTAATGAAACATGAAACCAAAAGTGTTCAGGGAAGGTGTCTTAGCCTGTGTTTTATTGGGAACAGACATTGAGGCCACAGCAACACTTATAAAAGAAAACATTTCATTGGTGCTTGCTTAGTTTCAGAAGTTTAGTCCATTCTCATCAAGCACGCATGCAGACATGCTGCCAAAGTAGCTGAGAATTCTACATCTGGATCTGCAGGCAACATGAACAGAGAGAGCAGCTGGGCCTGGCTTGGGCTTCTGAAACCTCAAAGCCCACCCGCAATAACACACTTCATCCAACAAGACCACACCTCCTAATCCTTTCAAATAGTGCCACTCCATAAGCATTATGAACTTATGGGGGCTATTACTATTAAAACCACTACAAAAGATAAAGATTTCTTTTCTGGATTACAGTCCATCATGAGGAGAAGTCAGGTCAGGAACTCAAGTTGGAGCTAGAAGCAGAAACAGAAAGGGTGATACTGGCTTTTGCACTCACTCATGCTTAGCTAGCTTTCTTATAGAGCTCAGGTCCACAGGCCCAGGGAATGAGGTCACCCACAGTGGGCTGCAATTTCTCTATCAGTTAACAGCCAAGACCCCACATACATGTCCATTGGCTAATCTGATTTGGGTAATCTCTCAATTAGGATCTTCTTCTCAGGTGAACCTAAGCTATGCCAAGTGGACAGTTAAGGCTAACCAGTACAGCGGACTTTATAATACAACTTTTAGCTTAGTTTATAAATTTAAGAACTTTGAATTTCAAAAGTGTTGTTTCCTCAATCTCTTGGTCAATTTGACCTTGGTCTTGGGAAATATCCCCTTTTCTTTAACAATGTGGCAGGGGAGTGAGCTGAAAGTTATTATATCTACAGACTATTAAGTGAAATAGAATTTGGTTTTGTGATGGTTTGTATATGCTTAGCCCAGGGAATGGCACTATTAGGAGGTGTGGCCTTGTTGGAGTAAGTGTGTCACTGTGGGTGTGACCTTAAGATCCTCATCCTAGCTGCCTGGAAGTCAGTATTCTGCTGGCAGCCTTCAGATGAAGATGTAGAACTCTCAGTTCCTACTGTACCATGCCTGCCTGGATGCTGCCCTGTTCCCACCTTGATGAACCTGAACATCTGAAGATGTAAGCCAGCCCCAATTAAATGTTGTCCTTATAAGAGTTGCTTTGATCATGGTGTCTGTTCACAGCAGTAAAACCCTAACTAAGACAGGTTTGAAGAAAAATGAGATCTAACCACCTTTAAAATTTTAAGAAGTAGAAATATCTATTAAAGTTTCTATAAATACACATGAGATCCGCCAGTGCAGCCCTTGATCTTTTATACCACTGTGATGTTATTTCCTACTCAAGCCACCTCCACACCTTTCCATTCTTTAATGTTTTGGAAGTTAATACCAACAGGCTGAGTTTTCACCTACTCACACTGCACCCTTACTGCAGCAGGCCACAGTCAACTCCTTTAAAGTAATAGTCAGAGACTCTTGCCAGCAGCAGAGATGATGACTGTTAGAGACATGGAATGAACACATTATCAAAGCTCTACTTTATATTTTCATTGCCAGCAGTAGAGATGGTGACTGTTAGAGACATGGAATGAATACATTATCAAAGCTCTACATTATATTTTCAAAGAGAGTAGGCCCTCGAGGCCCAGAAATGTTAGCTAGATAATCTTACTTTGACACTAATAATTGTGCATCCAAATGTCTAATTTTGTATTTCTTTGTTATATATCAAAGTGCATGTTGAGTGGTTAGAGAGATAGCACAATGCTGAAGAGCACTTATTCTCCTCCAGAGGACCAGAGTTTGGTCCCCCACACAACCAAGTCTGATTCCTCACAACCACCTGTAACTCCAGCTACAAATAATCTGACACTTTCTTCTGACCTCTGCAGACATTCACATGCAGCTACATGAGCACATGCACACAAACACAATTATAAAACATTTTAAAGTACCCATTGAGTATCTATCTTTAGTATTGAAATCAGAAATTCTAAATGCTCCAAAATCCTAAACTGACATGACACCACCAATGGCATCTCCATATTGTCTGGGTCACCCAGTTATTTTATGAATGAGTATTTTATACAAGATACAAGACTTTTGTCCAGCCTCACTGTATGGAAAACTCTCTAGTAGATAGTTTCAAGATATAGTGACAGCATTAAAAATGACAACCAGCTTTTATAAGTGTATTTTTTATTACAATTTGATTCACACTCCAAAGGAAATCATAAGGTATACTGCCCATCCTTATAAAAAGTTATTGTAAAATTATTTTTAAAAAATGGAAAACAGGGTAAATTTGCATATCAAAATCCCACGAGTTGCTCGGAGTAGCACGCCTTAAATTATAATTTTCTGCCTCCATACCAAAGACAAACTTATAATTAGTGACCAGTGCTTCAGTAACTGGCTAACTCTGGGACTCCAGGAAGCCAAGTTGTCAAAAGACTTGTCATTTCTTCTATGCCTTTTCATAACAGCGAACAGCAACGACGTCCCCAAAGGTAAGAGTCTGAAACAGTACAAAGATAACTGAATCATTTTACCTAGAACCATTTGCAGCTGAATTTTTAAACATTGTCACATATAGGACTTAAATATTAGGCCAAAGAGTGAGGATATTTACAAGCATTAAATGTTGCATATATTCTTTGTTCCCTAACCAAACAAAAGGATGCTCATGTTTGATGAATGAAAAGCATGCTCATATTATTCAAGTTTAAGAAATGAAACTGGGTAGAAACTGGGTAGAAGTTTAAGTAGAAACTGGGTTGGAAACTTAAAGTTTTAAAAATTCCTTTTCTGTTAAATTATTAAGGGAACTGGAACCAATTGGATCCAAGGAAGGCACACGATGCCACTATGGCCTCAACTATCTGCTTTGGAAGGGAACTAATTTTCTCCTAGGTTTTCACAGCAGTTTTCAATCCATAATTTTGATTAATTTCTTTTGAAAATACAAACCTCTGAGCTCATGGTATCAGGAATGACCTATTCTAAGATCAGCAAGGGCATGCCAGTTCGGTGTTTTCTCTTCTTTGACTCATGTTTAGCCCATGTGAGCATAACCTAGGTGATTAGGTAGCTGTGGCATTGAATTTTGACTCTTATTCTGAAGGTAAAGAATTACTACAAAATCACCTTAAAGTATTAAAGTGTGTACTCAAGACTTTCAAGCATCAGTATGATCCTCAGAATTCAGTATGCCTTCACTGTAATCTTTATTTCAGAACTCAGTCTTGCCTGATCACAGTCAGAATTTCTAAAGATAGGCTTGCTCTAGCTTTGTATAAACAAGAAAGGAATCAAGGCTACTCATAGAAAACAACTTCCAGATAATTGTTAGAAATAGACTGTTTTCTTTGTTGATGATTCAAGAAAAATCTCTGCTCTCTGCTCTCCAACATTCTACACGTAAAAGATGAGTATTTCAGTTCAGAATAGCTTTGACTGTAATATTAAAGAAGTGGACAACCTATTCTGTACTAGCAGCAAGAAAGGCACTTCCTTATCTTAGCAGGAGTTTGTAAAGGAACCCCAGACATCCCCAAGAGCATTAAGCAAACTTAACCATATCAATATCATTTAAATAGTATTTCTATTTTTAAAATGGTCTCTACAGGTCTAGATCAAAGCCTAACTTCTATCACGAGGAAAATTTTTTATAAAATTATTTTTCTATTTTATGATATTTACATGCCTAGCTGTCACTGAACATATGTTGAGCAATCAGCTGACTCATTAAAAATAGAAAAGACTATAAGGGAGTAACATCAAATAGTTCCAGTAAAAATTAAAGCTTCATTAAAATTATTTGCACTGAGCTCTTATAAACTAAAATATGTTTAAAATCCCCTAATTGCAGTCTCTAATAAGTAACTTTTCTAATATTCAGTTACTTTATATTTTCCTATCAGTTAGCTCCATATATTTTTCTAATTAATAGCTTATGTTTAAGTTCCAGTTGAAGGCTGGAGACTCACAGCAATCCCGTGACATCAGTTCTTGGTACACACTTTTGGGGTAAATTGATATATAATTTTAAAACTCTACAGGTACCAACCTGAGGCAACAACTAGTTCTGAGTTTTTCATTCTTCCTGTTTTACGTATTGTTAAGGGACATTGAAAGGCCTGTGTAGCCAAGATGGAAATATTGGGGTGAGGGGGGAGAGTGAAGAGCTAAGGAAGAGGAGGCGAGAGGGGAGTGAGAAAGAAAAGCAGCTAGAAGGGAAGCGGGGACAGAAAATGCAGACTCCTTAGGCCTTACCACGACCATCTTGCCATCCTTAATTTCTCTGACAAAATTCGTTTCCTTGCCATCCCATTTCTGCACTTGAACGAGCTTGTCTCCATCCAACCGAACCACAGACTGAGGGTCACAACAAAGTGCAGGTGATTAGCAGGCAGAGGAAGTCCACTTCCCACAGAAGTCAAATGACAGTACTACCCAAGAGGGCCATAACTGAGTCTGTCACTCATAATTATTCTAGCAGCACTTCATCTCTATTGCTTTCAAGAGTCACTGCTTTCCAAAATGTGGCCATTTCTATAATTCAGCTGCCATGTATACAGCCAATTGCAAAATGGCATAGATCAGAGATAAAAGCACAGAACTAGTCACTCTTCTTGTTTAAGCAAAGCTGTGTTGTGAGACTGACTAGTTGGTCAAGCTGAGATGATCAGAGAGAAGGAATAAACACGGTTCAATACTCTCTGGGTAAAAGTTGCTGTAAAATGTGAAAAATGCCTGACAGAAGAATAGCCCTCAAGTTTGGCTACGGAAATTATTCAGTGTTGAGGATACAACCAGTGAACCCTAGAGAGTTAACTCTCTCCTTCTCCCTGAAGGGGAATTCTGAAAGCTTATTCCCTTCTCCATGTCTGCGGAGAGCTTGGGAACCCTCATCCCTCTGCCCCATCCCCACCGGATAAAGCTGCCTCTTACCTTACAGTTCCTGTCATCTATGCTGGTTTCCTCAAACTCTTCTCCCAGCTGGAAACTGATCTCTGTGTTCTTGAATGTGCATTGAGTCTGGATCACCACTTTGCCACCTTCCTGACTGATAATCACCGTTGGTTTGGTCATGTTTCCCACTTGCCTAGTGGCAAAGCCCACTCCTAAAACAGCAAAAGGAGCCAGAGCAGTTAACAGCAACTTCCAAAATAGTTCATAAAACAGAAATCTGCTTGCCATTCTGAGAATCCAGAATTGGATCCTAAAGTGTAGATTCCATTCAAACCTGATTAATGGTTAATCCATTAGCCACGGACAAGCCAAGCACAAATAAGGACCCCCTCACTTCCCTCTCCAAAAGTTACAGAAGCTTCACATTTTCTACAGATTATCAAATGGTCCTGTTATTTGATGCTGGGCAAGAAGGCAGGAAAATGCCACAGTAAGAATTTATTTAAGTGGGCTATACACAGTCTAGTATAATTAATGAAATATGCTCAACCCGTCTCTCAGAAACCTGGTAAGTAAAAACGAGAGTTTCTAAGAATCAAAATACAGAGTTAAAAAGAAAACAGTACATCTTATTTTTACCTACCCAGAGCCTTCATGTACTCATCAAAATTCTGACTGTCTGTCAGCTTCCAGGTTGCACAGAAAGCATCTACCATCCTTGCTCTCTTAGTCAGCTGAAAATATGTAGGAGCTGGAGAAACTCGGGTCTTACCCACCACTGTAATTCACAGAAATCCTTTGCACCTCAGCAGCAGCCCCTGCCTTCTTATTTGAAAGAGAAGCGGGCAAAAAGCCAATTATTTGAATGGCTAACTTGTCTCTTTCCAGTAGGCTGCCGCGGGGGGAGGGGCTGGGCAGATGGCTCCAATCCTCCTTGTGATTTGCTCAGGCCACTGGGTTAGCAGAGTAGGTCAGGATCCTCCCAGTCCACACATCACAATCCTGATTCCTGAGAACGCTCCATAGGAAGTCAGCCCGGGGCCTGGGAACAGAAAACTCGAGGACAGAGAGGGGTTTTCAGGTTCAGCGGGGGGGGGGGGGGGGGGGGGGGGATTGGCAACTGCAGTCTCAAACTGAGAGGAAAGAAAGGGGGAGGATAATAGGACATTCAGATTGATTTCCTTAAGGAGAGAGCTGCTGCTGGTTACAAATGAGGGTCTCCTTAAAGAAAAACCCACCGAAATGCCAGATTTTTCAGACAAAGGAGTCTGAAGGGTATATTTTAGTCTTCTCTCGTACTTAGAGAGCAAACTGCAGACTAGAATATGCCAAACTGAAAAAAGATACAGAGAGTAGGTGGAATTTATTACCTAGATGAAACCTACTCACTATCAATGAAACAAACAGTCTAGCTAAGGAGCCAACTCTCAACACAAACGCAGTGGGTTTGCCCTTCCTTCTTTCTAAGAATGCAAGGACCAGACCAGAATGGGAACGAACCTTAAAAAGTGTAGTTAAGATTCATTAATGAGTTAGAGAAACAAAGAGTCTTTTCCTTCACCGCCTCGCGCGGGCTACAGAATCTATGTGGAAAAGCTGGACAGACAACCAGTTAGTAAGATCTTAAAGGATATTTTGGTTTCCTAAGGTCACATCTACCTAAATCTGAGACTTGCATAAGCAGAGAGACAGGAACTGGAGAGGAGGTGGGAACGTCCTTGTAAACATTCCTTTGGAGCTTGTCTGTAGTTTGTGCCAGCTCAGTGTACAAGTGTGCCAGAATAGCTGGAAGCTTCTAATAGACCGGTCAGAGTGGTCCATGAATTTCCTCTTCACCTTGAGATTCTCTCAGCTTTATTGATGTATGTGTCCAATAAAAAGGCATTTTCCCAGGCTGAGAGAGAGAAAGAGAGCCAGGAGTCTAACAAGGCAATCCCTGCTCTTCTGCCAGCCCAACTAGAGCCTCAGCTCACAATACATGTGTTCCATTCTGCAGCACATGTGGAAGACAAGGGCTCAGAACACTGTAGCCTATGGATGTGCCAGCGGGTGGCAGTACACCTGTTTATCATAAATGCCTGAATTGTCTTCATACCTGGTTTCCTTCAAGTCTGCACTACATATGTGAATACTTCCACCAACTTGTGGAACCTACCAAAAACCTCCCAATTGTTTCGAATGGTTTACTCTCACAAACGACACTTGATGTGAAGACTTTAGCTCATTTTGCTCCCCAGGCTTTAGCAGTCATCACACACACACACACACACACACACACACCCCACAATCTAACTAAGTGTAAGTAACTTCTGGCTTTGCCTGAGTCTTTAGCAATAGTTACCACACTGTTCTCAAAACATCTCCTGGGACCAAGCAACCTTTCTGATACAAATTCGCATTCCCCTCACTACTAACGACATTGAACATTTTTATGTGCTTTTCTGTATTTTGCATATCATTCATGCAGTGGCTATTTAAATATTTTCCTACTTTAAAGTTTGGATGATTTTTCCCTTTCTGCTGTGTTATAGCCATTCTTTGTATATTTTAGATAAGCTATTTGGTGGATATGTGTTTTTGCAAAAATCTTTTTTACTTTTCTTGGTTTTCTTGGTTAAAACAAAAATTTCACTAATATGTCAAACTTTATTATATATACATCTTAAGAATGTAAAAATTGGATTCGTGTTAATGGTTAACAGTATAGTTATTTTAAATTTCTGAATCTGATCTTGGCCTCTTATTTAAACCCTTCTTATTCTTGAATTAAAGACAGAGACTTAAAGCATCATCTAAGCCAGACCTGTCCCTGACAGCTGAAGGAGGCCAGGAGTGTGTTAAACACCTCAGCTTAGTGTGACATTTATGTCTTAGTGTGACGTTTATGTCTTAGTGTGACGTTTATGTCT
>JADRCH010000288.1:5231073-5272630 GCA_019843965.1 Rhynchomys soricoides | reverse complement strand
GGGATGATAAGATTGTATAAACCAGGGACCCCACTGCACCCTTCCCTAAATATTCCCTAAATATTGCAAACACAATACATTTCAAGTTGAGTTCTGTCTCCCAACCTACGCTTCCGTCACACCAGATATAAAAGAAGCCAATGTCTGGAAGTAGCAGATGGTGTCAACATGGAAGTATTATCACCTTCAACAAATACTTTTTAATAACTTTAAGCACAAATGACAGCTATACCTAATACAAGGTAAGAAAGAGAAAACTTCAGAGGCTTAGGCATGGGGTTGCGGCAAAAGTACATAGCAGTAAATTTCACAATCATTTCGTTATGGGTCCATAAGCTTACACTCTAACCATTTGAAAGAGGAGTTATCAGTTATGATATAGGCAGCATATAAAGCAGAGAAAACCCTCCTGCATTTATGACGGGTATAACAGATGGTTAGTTCTCTTTTTGACATATGTATAAATAATCAAATGCATGGTATAAACCACCACCAATATCACCACTGATGATGATGATGATGATGATGGTGATGGTGATGGTGATGATGATGGTGGTGATAAAACAGCAGCAACAACAACAGCACTATATAACCTTGAATACAGAGAATTAAAAAGTGCAGTCTAGTAAATGGCTTCTTAAAGCAAAAAAACCAAACAAACAATTCCCATAAACAAACAAAAAAATCCAAATGTCATTAGTATATTATATGTGTACAAGATTTCCATAAAACAGAAGAAAGGCTTGTCTAGAAGAGAACAGACTGGGATAAGATGAATCAGATGAACAGCAGGAAAAGGATTAAGTTTAAAAGTAAGCTGATCAAAAGATTTAGAAATAATAATTAAATAGAAGAAATTAGATCAAAGAGAGTCAATAATGACTAGAATATTACCTGTGAAGACTTCCTAAAATGCAGAGGCATTATGCATAACAGAAACATTAAAAGTAAGAGAAATACAACAGACAGGAATGGAGCACACCTTTAATCCCAGCACTTGAGAGGCAGAGGCAGGCAGATCTCTGAGTTCAAGGCCAGCCTGGTCTACAGAGTGAGTTCCACAGCAGGGATGACTATAGAGAGTCCTCGGGAAAACAACACAAGATAAGAGATGTGCAACCTAGATACTGAAGTTACCAAGAAATATATCAAAACAATTAGCTGATGATAAGTATTACTACTATAGGTCACTATGCCATACCATTTGAGATATCAGATAAAAAAGAGACCCCAAGTTTTCCAGCCCTAGCAATGTTTTGAATCAAATATAATTCAAATTAAATAAATATAAAAATAAGGGAAGTTTTCAACCAGAGAAAACGATGCTTAAATTTTAATAATAACTAGTAGTTTTACCATATTCTTTCCTAGCAAGCTTGAGACAGCCAGTCAACACAGAACAATACCACAGATATTTTGACATTTCTTTATGAGAGTACAAAGCAGAACTTTTCTTTGAAAATCCTTTTAATTGACACTTTTCTTATAATATTTAACCTATGTGACTTATCTGCAGAAATGGACTTCACTGGGCAGTGGCCTTGATGGCCCATTTTCCTGTGAAACCAGATCTCTTGTACGTTTAGTAAAGTCTTATATCTGAGATAGCCAATTACTCCAAGGTTGTCATCAAATCATGTTTCAAACTCCTCACATGTCCTCTAGACTTTGAACAATGACAGATATACTAAGGTAATGATTTTTACCTCAAAAGACAAATACAACTTTATGAACACCTTCCCAAACTGAAGATTCTGGGTCCAGGGAGGATTCAGTTCATCTGGAAAGAAACTATGTTTGGTGTTTGTCACTGTTGGGATTTCCAACATCAAAGCCAAACATGTGTATTTTTTCAATGAGACAGATCTTAAACAACTGGACAATGTCTCACTTCAAGATTTTCTTTGAGTAGCTTCTTGCCAAAAAAGTTTAACAGATCACAACTGAATTAAAATTTATACCCTTTCCAAAAATACAGCATCATTATTATGTATAGTCTTCCAGTTTAGCCACAAGGAAATTTTAGCCCACTTATTCAAAAAGTTGAGATTTCTTCCAGTAACCTATGCATTTCTCCATAGGTTTGTGTTCTCAGCCTTGTTGCTTTCTTCAAGGATTGGAAAAATGAGCACAGGAAACACAACATAGAACAAAACTCCACAGCCCAGAGATTTGTGTTGTTAATCTTAAATCTGTTCAATTAATATACTAATCTCTGAATGTCCTATATTAGAATCCTCTTATGAAAAGATTTTCTTTTTTGATTTTAAAAGTTTACTGAGCAGGTTAAAAGTACAGAATATATCAGTAGACAAACTATTTAACCAGGATCATTTGTCATTCATTGTCTGGAAATGACAATATGCCCAGACCACCCTTTTGGTTGTTCTTTAGTGTCCTATAATTCTTTGTTATGTCTATATTACTTTGACAGTTTTCCTACTTCTTGGAAACCTTGATTGGCAAGATGAGAAATCTTTGACCTTTGTGTATGTTAACAGTTTTCTTACAGGAAAACATTACCTAACCTTGATGAAGCAATCACTGGATGTTTTCGTGATTCTAATTCAAGGCAAATATAGAACAGTTCCACTGAAATAACACTTGGAGATACAAATATCTTTCATGTTTTCAAAGACAGAATTGGGAGAAGGAGGCAGTGTTTGAGCTTTTCTGCTAAATGAACCTGACTTTACCCTGGAAACCCTATGAATGGAAAGAGTCTACATTTTGTTAGAAAAATATGACATTTGCTCTTTGCTAAAAGAACAACTTATTTTTAAAAAGTGACCTGCAAATAGTCAATTGGATAATGAATATAGAATAGTCTCCAATCTTATTTTTTCAGAGTCAAAATGAATGGAAATACAGCTGGAGGAGTCAAGAATAACTAGAAAACAAAACAGCCAAGAAAATAAACTAATTAAACAAAAGAAGTTGCAGGAGCCGGGCATGGTGACTCATGCCTTCAATACCAGCCCTCCAGAGGCAGAGACAGAGGCAGAGTTAGGCAGTTCTCTGTGAGTTCGAGGGCAAACTGGTCTACAGAGCTAATTCCAGGACAGCAGGACTGCACAGAGAAATTTTGTCTCAAACAAACAACCAAAACCAAAACAACAAGGAGCAGAACAAAGGGATAAAGGGAACAAAGAAAAGATGGATGGGGCAAATAAAAAGAGAATCACAGGACAGCATAAAGAAACTTATTACCAGCTAGACATGACACATGCCTATAATCTCAGCACTTGGGACTTTGAGGTCAACCTGAACTCCATTGTGAAATTCAGCCTCAAATCAATGAAGACTAAGATATTACTCAGTGGTAGAGAATTTGCATAGAATGTACAAAGCCTTAAGTTCCCAGTCCCCCAACTCCCACACACAAAATGCCCATAAGAAATTTTCTTTAAATATAATGCCACACATCTTACAAGTAAAGAGTAAAAATAATATCATGCAAATGAGAAGCATAAGGACGATCAAGTGGCCAGCTTGTTAGGAGTCAAGATTGGCTTCGGGACAATGATCCTTTACCAGGCACAAGATGCTAAAGTCTTACTCTGTGTTCTTTCTGTAAGGGCATGAGGAAACGTTTTGTAGTGAGGAGAACATTCTTCATCTTGATCACTTCGGCGACTGTCTGGTCCTTCTCCTTTGTCAACACATTGTACTAATCATAGTCTGCTCTAAATAACTACATTATTACATGTGTTACGGAACAGCCAATCTCATTGTATGAGAATGCCCCTGCCCCCACCTGCTCTGGGTACCCTGAGAACATAGAAGACAGATAGGTCTAGGATTGCACAGAGTACAGTTTGTTGGGGCATCTGTGAAAAGAAGCATGTAACCAGGCAGCAAGAAGATCAGTTCAATTCATGCAATCTGGGTTAGAAAGAGGGGTGAATTTATGGCCTGAAACAGCAGTGACTTCATCTACTGTAATATGAAGAGCCAGCACACTCCTGCTGTCAAGCTTCACATATGACATTTATGATTTTTATTTTCATTTGGTTTTCTGGTAAAATGCTCTCCTAAGTTTCTGTTGCTGTGATAAACATGATAACCAAAATAAACTTGGAGAGGAAAGATTTATTTCATCTTATACTCTCGGGTAATAATTCACCACGAAGAGAAGTTAGCGAGCCAATGAGCTTGAAGAAGAAACTGAACCAGAAACCACCACAGAGGTGGTTAAAGGCTTGTTTCCAGGCTTATGTTCAGCTATCTTTGTTATATAGCCCAGCCTGCCTGCTTAGGGATGGCTCCACCCAGAGTGGGCTAGGCTCTCCTGCAACAGTTAGCAATCAAAATGCTTCCACAGGCGAGTCTGATAGAGGTAATTCCGTCTTTGAGGTGCCTTTTTCCCAGCTATGCCATGTTAATAACTGAAGCTATGACCTAGTAACTCAGGGACATTTACAGAGGTTATAAATAAAACTGGCTGTAGCCTTGTTAAATGAAATCTATATAATAAGTAAGATACATAAAATATTTTTATTAGGGTTAGGGTTTAAAATATCATAAAGCTTGAGATATCCACATAAAGCAGGTGTAGAGTAAAGAAGAGCTTCACGATTCACAAGATTGCAAACCACTGAATGCCCTTTTTACTCCATGTGCTTTTTAACATATAAAAATGTACTTCATATACTTGCTAATGTATGAAAATAAATTGAGTCAGTAAACTTGTGTTTGTACCTTAGTTGCTTTTTAAAATGGGTGTTATTGTCATAAGCAGTTCTTATAAGTTTTAAGTACGTGGCTCTACTCATATAAATTGCTTAAATTAGTGCCACAACAAATCCATGGTATAGTTTAGTTATTACGATATACTGTGATTTCTTCTGCTTGTGACAATGTGTAACATTACTTTAACTCATCAAAAATTGAAGAAATACAGGGGAAAGTACAGAATTTTATTGTAAGCCAGTTTTAAACAGGAACTACCTAGAATTGATTTGCATGTCTAGACTTTTAGTTTGAGCAAAGACAGACCTTTTCCAGTAAACCGATTTGCATAATTAGCATACAGCTTAGGAGGGCAAGTGCTAGGAACATTTTCGTGTTTATGTTATCAGTTTGGGAAAACTGCCAGGAGGAACTCCTGGGCTCTGTGCTCTTATGTTCTACATAAGGTGTTTCACAAGGGTTGAGTGGATTGATGACTGGGAGGGTGAGGGACTTGCCAAAGTTTGTAAATGATAGCCCTGCATGGCAACAAAGGAAAAGCTCAAGGAGACAATCCAGTAAGAAGTCTGATCCTGGGAAAGCTTCTCAGTGGGGAAGACTTAAGAGCTGGAGATGAAGTTTACTTTAAAGATTGAACCTCGCCCTTGGGAGAGACTCTAGGGTTGATCTTCAGTGCTGAAAAGAAAGGACTAAGTATAGTGTTTCTAATTACTGTCTTGCTGAGCAGTAATCTCTCAATAACATTTTATATTTCACATTATTAAAATCTTTATCTGTCTAGCAGTGGTGGCGCACGCCTTTAATCCCAGCACTTAGGAGGCAGAGACAGGCAGATTTCTGAATTCAAGGCCAGCCTGGTCTACAGAGTGAGTTCCAGGACAGCCAGGGCTACACAGAGAAACCCTGTCAATAAATAAATAAATAAATAAATAAAATCTTTATCTGCATGTATATGTTCATTTACCTGTAACTAATATGCACATGCTAATATACTAATAGAGTGTGAAAAGGAAGAAATGTAAAATGAGTGTGGACATTATAAAACATACAAAGAATGATATAAAGATAGAAGAACACAAACCATACATTTCTATAGATTGTCTTGATCAGAGATGGCTTCATAATAACACCAGGCACTATTTCAAGGCCCATTTTATATATATATATATAGGAGGGTTATCATCAATGACATGAATATAAATTCATATTTCAAAGCAGTCTGTCTTACGAACTTCCTTTTTTAAAAAATATTTGTTTGTTTTAATTGTATGCGTGCGAGTGTTTGCACCACAAGTAAGTGTACCACATGCATGCCTGGTGCCCACCGATGTCAGAATACAGCAGAGCGACTCGAACTATGGTTACAGGTGGCTTTGAACTGACATGTGGGTGCTGCAAACTGAACTTGGGTCCTTTGCAAGAACAGTAAATGTCCATAAAGTTGAGCCATCTCTCCAACCCTATTATAAACTTTCTTGAGCATTTTTTCTGTTGTTACAATCACTTATGTAGTTTGAATTTGTAACTCAGAATACAGACAACAAAATCATATGCTAAGAGGATAGCACTCAGGAGCGCTCATTTTTTAGTTTTTTAGTTACACAAACTAGTACCATTTTTTTTTTTTTTTAGGAAGTGTATTCAGCTTTCTTTTAGTTTTCAATTGAAATCCACCTTACCTAGGTGAATTCACAGTTCCATTTCTCTTTCAAACTAAGTTTCTCATAATGACATAGCTGTGATTACAACATGCTCAGCTCTACAGGGTTTTCAAAACTGTATTTAATTATGTTTATTTTGTATAAAATTAGATTCATGATTTATGGAGTCACAAGTCCTATAAATTGAAATTAGAAGAAAAGGAGTGTCACTTTCTATAGCCTACTCTGTCCTGGGGACACTTAGTGATGAGTGCCAAACACAGGCCTAACATCAATACATACACTCAGCTTAGGAAAAGGTCAATTTCTAGCCCATTCTACATAAAATTAGATATTAGTGACCATACAAATACTATTATCTGAGACCTATTAAGTCATTTTCTGACTCAATGGAATTCATATAAAGCACTTCTCCCAAAACTCAAAAGCCACGTGAGAAGAGACTTTTTTTCTTTATTTACATTTCAAATGTTTTCCCCTTTCCAGGTGTCCCCTTCCGAAACCCCCTATCCCCTCCCCCTCCCCATGCCTCTATGAGGGTACTCCCTCACCCACCCACTCCTGTTCTCCTGTCCTGGCATTCCCCTACACTGGGGCATCGAACCCCCTCAGGCCCAAGGGCCTCTCCTGAGGGGAAGAGACTTTAAAGACACTGGATGTGACTGCTCAATCCATACCATAACAAAGTATGTTTTTCTGTAGCTGCACTCAATTGCTAACTATTTCCACTTCTACCTAACAGCAGAAAGGTTTCCGTCATTTTTCTACAAATGAAGTAGAGTTTATGATTATTAAGTGATCTGAAACCAGTAAATGAAGAACTTCTCCTTGTTCTACTTCTCCATGACATTTCATTTAACATCTGAAGACACGTACTTTGTTTAAAGAGGCCAGATGCTGGGGCACAGGAAGAACATATCGTTAGCATCGAAATCTCTAGTCCCAAGTCATCCTGTCCTCTGGAAGTCATCACTTCTCTTAAGTATATTGGATGCTGATCCTGTCTCCTGTGAGAGGAAGGTGATTTAAGAACGAGTATGAGACTTTTGTTGGAGTAAAGAATGCTCCACAATTATTATTTTATAAAACACTGAGAGAACACTGGGTGAGGAAAGTAGTAATCAATATTTCTAAGTTTGAAATAAGTTTGAGATATTTATTATACAATTAAGGCCTTTATCAGGTAGACTTGTGAGCACAGAAGTATGGAATTCATAAAAGAAGTTATGAGAAATTTCATCATAAGTGTGTGACTAACATACACAGCAGGAATAACCAGAATATAGAACTCATCTTAAAAACCATGGATATTATTCTGTCATCTATGCAGAGAGTGAGCTGTACACAGAGAGACACAATGAAAAGATTGATCCTAATGAATCAGAACATAAAGGGATTGAAGAAAGAAAGCCGAAACATCTGGATATGTTTGCACATGCCTGTAGTTCCGGCACTTTCGAGTCTGAAGCAGGAAGATCATAAGCTAGATATCAGCCTAGACTACATAGTGAGACTGTGTCTAAGAAATTAAAATAAAAAAGGAGAGGGAGGAAACTAAAGCAAGGACAGTGCCACACACCAGGAGCCAGAAAGTAGGGCTGCAAGGGTGGCTACCTGTCAGGGGCTGATGGGAAATTTGGAAGATGAAATCAATATTCAGATTGAATAATTTAAAAATCAGGTATGTCGTTGGTAAAAGTGATCTGCATAGCCTGAAGGACTAGGTTTAAGAGAACTAAATAGGACACTGTACGTCCACACAGACCCTTCAAGGAGTTCTATCATAAAGAAGGACCAAGGAACTGTGGGCACAGGAGGTTTTGGAACCATATTTTAAATGGGTGTTATCACAGCATAAGGTTTGATGAGTAAAGAGAGATACTAATGTCACAAGAAGGGATAAGGGAGCCTCGGTTGGGTAGATGTTCAGGAACACAGGAGCAAGGCGGTGAATAGATGTTAACTTCTTAAAGCATAGCCATGATGGGAACCTAATAGGCTGATAATAAGGGACAGAAGAGCAAAGTATATGCACACACACACACACAAACACACACACACCACTACTACCAACCACCACCACTGAGGGAAGAAGAGAGAAAGAATAAGAAGGGAATACACACCACATCCTACTCAGAAGTTCACGAAGTGGGTGACTAAAATGAAGACCGTTGTTCAAGCAAAGTTAGAGTTTAATTAGAATGTGAAGCTAAGCAAACATCTAGATAAGAGGATTGACTCTATAAGAGTGTTGCTCTTGATGGCCTGTGAGTTTCTACAGACTAACGTTCTGAGATTGTGTCCCTCTAAATTTAAATGAAACCTAAATTTAAATGAAAGAAATGGAGTCTTCATCGGGAGAACACAGTCCATAGAATTGACTAAGCGGGGCTCATAGGGGCTCATAAAGACTGAAGTGTCAATCACAGAGCCTGCCTGGGTCTGTGCTAGGTCCTCTGTAGACATGTTATAGTTATTAGCTTGGTGGTTTTTGTGAGACTCCTAACAGTGGAAGAGGGAATGTCTCTGACTCCTTTGCTTGCTCCTGGGACACTTTTCCTCCTACTATGTTGCCTCATCCAGGCTTGATCTAAGTAAGAAATTGTACCTAGTCTTATTGTATCTTTTTATGCAGTGTTTGGTTGATACTCTGGGAGGCCTTTGGGGGAGATATAGGGGGAAAAGGTAACTGGGAAGAAGGTATGGAGAGGAGGTTGCAGATGGGATATATTGTATAAGAGATGAAAAAAAAAAGGCTAAAAAAAGAAATGAAGTCTTCAGAGGGAGTTATGTCAGAAGGGCAGATGTGTTATAAATCAGATGGCATTATCTTAAAAATAGGCCCACATCAAACATGGAGTTTGCTGACATCTTGATCTTGGACTCTTAAGTCTTCTAGATGACGAGAAAATAAAGTCTGCCCTTTGAAGATAGCAACATCTTGGGTATTTTTGTTACTAACGGCACATGTGAAAGCCAGAAATGCTGCATCAGGGCCATGAAGTAGAACATGAGTTGAGAAAGAGCCAGGCGCTGATGATTATATCCTAGTGAAAGTCAGTGACTGGTCCCCATTACTGCTTTCATAGAGCTAGCTCTACTGCTCCAGTGAGTGTAACCCTGGGAGCTCACAATGGTCTTTGCATCCTAAGGTAGAGAGCTTGAGGAACTGAAACTTTTGAGGCAAAAATGACAGGACTTTTGAACTACAAAAGTCTAGACCAGTGAGATTTTAGGGCAAATGAAGAGTGGTGGAGGGGATAAATTTGGGAGAGAAAGAAGTAGAAGGATGTGAAAGCTATAGTGTGGTTTGTCTGAAGTAGAAAAGGAAGTATCTGAGTGTGTGGGCACCAAGACCCAGAAGCTAGCAGAGTCCGTAGAAGAAGGATGGAGACTCATCTGATTTTCAAATGAAGCCATCAATGAACAGATCACCTAGCATTAATGAAGAAACTATTCCATGTATTCCCTTTTTGAGAGCAAGTTTGAAGAAAACAAAGATTTAAAAAAAAAAAAAACAATTACATTGATTTATTATTTGGGGATGGTGGCATGTATGCCATGGCATATGTGAGGGACAGAGGACAACCAGTTCTCTTCTTCTACCACATAGAGCTCAGAGATTAAACTCAGGTTGTCAGGCTTGGTGACAAGTATCTAACATGCTTAGCCATCTTGCTGGCTCCACGAGTCATTTTCTTATGTAACTGAGGGTTGAGGATGACAGTCATACCCAACATGGGCAGGAGTTTATGTTATGAGTAGCCCATTAGAGATGCCCACTCAGACACACAGTTCATAGCCGATTGAAAGTCTTTATTCCAGTCAGCTGGAATTAGGTATTAGAGTATGAGGGTGTGACTCCAAGTGTCCAGTACACAGGGTTTTTGAAGACAAAACTATGATCTGGTGTCTCAAGAAAGTTAGTTCCACAGAAATCAACAGTTTAACAGAAGATAAGAGTAGCTAGGTCTAGGGGGTTCTGGACAAACAAGCTAACATAAGTTAGCTAGGACATTCTGACCTTTGATTTCAAGAATAGAGTTGAGTAATTACCATGGAATTCTCTATCAAAGAGATCAAATTTAACTTGATATGGCCTCAACAAGAATATAAGATGGAGGAAGCCTTACTCTTATTACATATGTCCATGGCAAACATGTACGTCGGAGAGTATGACATCTTGTAATATAACAGATTAGAGAAAACAGGCATGTGTGTCGATGTCTAACTCTATAATCAATAGCAGTTTCAGTTAAAACAGTATAAACAACAGAATAAACAACAACATCAACAAAAACCCTAATGAGACCAGATCTTAGCAAATTGCTGAATGCTTCAAGTTTACTGTGAAGGTCCACAGGAGTCTATATAAGGAAAAAATTAGTCAACAAAGCTCCTGAACTATGAACTGTGAAAATAAATTTTGGTAAAGGATTACAAAGTCTTGGGTATTTTGTTACTAGCAGCATCATACCTTAGCAAGGCGATGGTAACACATAGGGAGCCATCAATAATATATATTTAGCATCCACTTTTTGTTGTGCATATCTTCATGTCTGTCTGTGAGCAAATTTGTGTGTGTATGTATGTGCAACTGCACATGCAGGTATGTGGTGAATGGAAGCCAGGGGTCAAAGTCAATAAATTTCTATCTTTCTCAAGCACTCTTTGTTTTTTGAGACAGTGCTTATGTCTAAACCTGGAGCTTCCTGATTCATCTAGAATAGCTCCCATAAGCCCCATAAGCTCTTTATAAGGCCCAAGGGTCTTTCTGGTCTCTACTTGCCAAATGAATTACATGAACATGTTATAGGACCCAGATTTTTTACAAGAATGCCAAGGATCAGACTAAGGTCCTTATGCTTGGAATGAAAGAACTTTAGTGACTGAGCTGTCTACCAGGCCCATTATTTTTAAAGCCCTGGATGCATTTTTTTAAAGGTTGGGGGTGACTATCTATAAGAACCATAGGAGGACAGAGCCCTACTTCTCCCTTTGAGCCTGCCACAGAGCAGTAGTCTCAGTACACACTGAAGACATATGGTAACATGCAAAAGCCAGAAAGCATCTCTCTTTCTTCTTTCCCAAATCCAGCCCCATCACCAGCTCTGTAGCAGACAACCTGCTGTGGTCTTCCTTCCTGTTCTTCCCAATCTACAGTAGATCACCCATATCTCCTCCAATCTTCCTTACTCCAATTCATTCCTGTATCCCAGCCCCCAACTCCAGCAGGCATTCCCTGGAAAGCCACAGGTCAAGCTTGCCAGATAAGCACATGGACCAATGAAACAGGCAGGGGTAAGCTTCAGATCTTCACTTTCCTTCCTTTCAACCAACTCCAATCCCCCAGTCTCATCCCAGCTTGGTAGCAGACTAGCTGCTGTGGCTTCCTCATCCTCTGCTCACATTCCCAAGGACCAAGAAGATCCTGGTGAAACACCCCGTTTTCCTCTCTCCTATGGACCCCCTCATTACCCAACTTCTAGCCCATCTCAATTTCTCTGTGTAAGCTCCCTACCTAGAAACACATTGTACCTGGAACTTCTAGTGGCCACACCTGGAAAGATCTTAGAAACATTCCCTACCAGGCAACAATCAGCCGCTACACCCTACTAAGAAACAGAGAGGACAATAGAAACCAAGGAACAAGACACCCACAAAGCAATGAAAGATGTTAAAGAGCAGGTATCATTATCTGAATTACAATTATTCCAAACCCAGATGCTAGGTGCTAGCATAAAGACACAAACAATAACAGCGAAGACAATATATCTCCACTGGAACCCAGCAACCCTACTACAGTGAGCCCTTAAAAAACAATCTAGCTGAAGTGGAAGGACTTTAAAATACACTTTATGAATATAATAGATGTCCATGAAGATGAAACAAATAACTTCCTTAAAGTAATATATAAAAACACAAACATGTTGCGGAATGAAATGAATAAAACAGTCTAAGACATGAATCAATAAAATCAACAAAATCAAATAGAATAAATAAAGAAAACACAAACTGAAGGCAATACAGAAATGAAAAATTTAGGAACTCCAATGGGAACCTCAGAGGCAATCCTCATAAACAGAATACAAGAGATAAAAGAAAAAATCTCAAGCATTCAAGAAAAATGAGAAGAAATGGATACCCCAATCAGAGAAAATGTTTAATCTAGTATATATGTGTATATGTATATTTGCATATACGTGCATGTGTATATGTATATTTGCATATATGCACATGTGTATATGTATATATGTATATATGCACACATACATCAAGGCACAAAATATTAAGAAATCTGAGACATTCTGAAAAGCCAAGGAAATAGTAAGGATAGAGGAAAGAGAAGAAACCCAGATTCAAGGCACAAAAAATATTTTCAACAAAATTATAGAAGAAAATTGTCCTAACCTAAAGGAGGTACCTATCAAGTTCAAGAAGCATACAGAACATCAAATAACCTGTATCAGAAAATATATTCTCCTTACTTACCATATGTAATGGTTTGAATAGGTTTAGCCCCATAAATTCGTGTGTTTGAATGCTTGACCGTGAGCACTATTAAGAGGTATGGCCTCATTGGAGGAAGTGTGTCACTATGTAGGTGGGTTTGGGGGCCTTCTATGCTCAGACTCTATCCAGTGAGAAAGAGGGCCTCCTTCTGGCTGCCCGCAGAAGACAGTCTCATCCCTGCTGCCTTTGGATCAAAATGTAGAACTCTCACTTCTTTCTCCAGTACCATTTTTGCCTATAGGCTGCCATATTCCCACCACAATAATAATGAACTAAACCTCTGAAACTGTAAGCCAGTTCCAATTAAATGTTTTCCTTTATAAGAGTTGCCATGGTCATGGTGTCTCCTTACATCAATAAAACCCTAATTAAGACATGCAATACTTGCCAAGCAAATGAGACTTATTACTCACATTAGTATGTGTGGGTCTTTTTCATGTAGATGTTCATATGTCTTCTTTTGTCTAAATAAATTAGATCATTCTGAATTTAAAATGGAAAAAAATGCAATAATCAAAACACTAAGCATACAGAATAAAGAAAGACTATTAAAGGCTGAAAGAGAAAGGAGTAACATAAAAAGACAGACTTATTACAATAACACCTGACTTCTCAATGGAGTCTTTAAAAACTAAAAGAGTCTGAATAGATATTCTGCAAAATCTAAGAGACCACAGATGCCAGCTTACACCCTTATACTCACCAAAACTTTCAATCACAATAGATGAATAATGACATTCTATGCTGAAAATAAAATTTAACCTATATCTACATATTTATCTTTACAGAAGACACTGGAAGAAAAAATTTAAGAATACACAACTAAAATCAAAAGAGTAGGAAACACACACACACACACACACACACACAAAGAGAAACACACATCTCTCTCTCTCTCTTTCTCTCTCTCTCTCTCTCATACACACACACACACACACACACACACACACACACACACACACACCCCAACACAACAAAATAGCAGGAATAAACAAATACTACTCATCGATAACTCTCGGAATCAGTGATCTCAACCCTCAATAAAAAGACACTGACAGAATGAATGCAAGGAAGTGATCCATCCCTCTGCTGCATCCAAGAAACAAACCTTAACATCAAGGATAGACATCATCTCAAGATTAAAGCATGGAAAAGGATATTCCAAGCAAATGAACAAAAGCAGCAAGCCTTGTCAATTTCTGACAAAATACCCTTCAAACCAAAACTAATCAGCAGACATAGAGAAAGACATTACATACTCATCAAAGGAAAAATCCACCGAGATGATATACAATTCTAAACATTCATGCACCAAATACAAAGATACCTAAGTTTGAAAAAGAAACACTAAATCACATATTGACTCTCACATACTGATAATGGGTGACTTCAATACCCAACTCTCACCAATAGGCAGGTAATCCAGACAAAATTTAAACACAGAAATGCTCGAGCTAAATGACATCATAAGTCAAATGGACCTAACAGATATTTGTTTATATATTTCATGGAACTTTCTCCAAAATTGACCACATACTTAGAAACAAAGCAAGTCTCAATGGGTAGAAGAATCCTTTGCATCCTATCTGGCCACCACAGGTTAAAGGTGGGTATCAACAACAGAAAGATTACAAACCCATAGAAACTGAAAAACTCACTACCGAATGAATAATAAGTCAACATAGAAATTAAGAAAGAAACTTAAAACTTTCTATGAATGCAAATAAATAGACAACATACTCAAACTTATGCAACCCAATGATGGTGGTCCTAAGTTCACAGAAATAAGTGCCTACATTTAAAAGAAAAAGAAAATATTGGGGAGATCTCATACTAGTAGCCCGATAGCACCCCTGAAACTTCTAGAACACAAAGAAGAACTCCCATCCAAAAGGAGTGGATGGCAAGAAATAAACTCATTGCTGAAGGTCATAAAATGTACACAAACAAACCACAATACAAAGAATCAATGAAACAAAGAGTTGATTCTTTGAGGAAATCAATAAGATTGGCAAACTCTTAACCAGATTTACTAAAAGATATAGAGAGAGGATACAAATGGATAAAACTAGAGATGAAAAGGGAGGCCATGACAATAGACATCCAGAGAACCAGAGACATACTTTAAACACCTGTACTCCACCAACTTCCATTAGAGAGGCCAGGGATGCAAACAATGTTGATACAAGGATATTTTATATTTCTTTTCCATGGGAAATCAAAGCCATCAGGCTGGCACAGAATGGGGAGAGAAGGAAGGAAGATGAGTGGAGACTACAGAGAGCTTATTAGCTAATGATCTCTGGAACATGCAGGATGGTAGCCACCAAGTGGAATGAGAGGTGGAAGTAAACTTTCCTTGGCAGCAACTCTTAGAGCATTGGAATAGAGGTAGCCATTTTCATTATATATTGCTGTGTCTGGGATACAATTTCCTGAGCTAAGTGTCTCTGTCATTTTTTTTTTTTAACTTAAGCTTTTTTTTTTCCTGAGAACTTTATACATGAGTACCATATTTATGTCATTTCTACTCTTTCCTCTCCTCCTGGGACTCCGGTCATGTCTCTTCCTCCCTCTTGAGTCCATAACCTGTACTAAACTTATTTGTTACATGCCCATATGCACACACGGTATCTTGAGTCCATTTAGTTGTCTGTCTGTTTTTCTGAAATAGTACTTTGCAGTTGAATAACCATTCAAGTTCAGTAGTGTCTGGTAAGACTGCAACAGAATTGGAATTGCAAAGTGAATAGTTATTCAGCAGTGAACAGGTTGGAAGAAGCCACATTTGACAAACAGTACCACAGAGTTAATACAGTACTAGGCAGTAACCGGTCACACCAAGTGCACTGAAGTGGAAAAGGTGTAGCATGAAATAGCTGTCAGAAAGATCAGCACTTTTAAAAAAAGTAAAACACTTTCAGTTTCTCTTCTTCCAACCCCTTCTGCCCTGTGGCCTCAAGGAGAGTCTCCACTGACTGAACAACCTGAGTTAGGTACCAGGGGACTCCAGGCATTTAAGCTCAAGAGTAGTACAAACAAAGCATTTCTCAATTTTATTATTAAAGCAAGCAAAACATGAGGTGAGGTTTACAATTAGTTTAAGCAAATAGAAGTACAAAGGGGTCTTACATCTTATCCTTGTTCATGTGAAAAGAGCCGAGAATATTCCTTCTGGGCCTAACTGATCTTGTACATTATGTCAGAAGTCTGAATTACTAAGCATCCTATGCTCAGAAATTGTTTACAGCCAATGTAGTCTTTTTAACAGTAAATAATCAATCACCACCCAATTTTAGAGGACTAGCCCTCTCATTTCACCCCCTTCCTGATTTCTCTCTGCCAGTATGGTGGTGGTAATGCTGTAGTGCTGTTAAAGACACATGCTGTTTTCCCTAACTCCTACATCCCCAGCACCCATGCAGGCACAGAGTAGGAACATTGCAGCAATATCAATGAAGGTCAGATCCAACACAGGAAGGTTATCACCACAGTCATCAGGGACAGCTAGTGTATGTCACAAATGATATATAGGTGTTATTAGCAGGATAGACACAATACAACCCAAACCACAGACTCTGAAATTTTCTTTCATAAAACTGCAAAGGTATGATAATAGGTCTTAGAGGAGAACCCATTCCTGCTATATTCCTAAATCAACTTAGCTTCTAAGGGTATTCTACAAATTTTTTCTTCATATGCCCTAACAAGCATAGCATATCTCATCAAGAAAGCTGCTTTTTGCAACAGATGGTGGCTTCTACAGATATCCACAATTGGTCAAAATGCTGAGAATAAGTGGCCATAGAGTGCCCAACCCTAAATGACACATCTGCCCTACAGCCTTTACAGCTATGGTTCCCTTCTCATGAGATCTTAGGTCAAATTACACAGCTTTGTTTGCTTGCAAAATATGTCTACTAATTACACACTGAGGATACCTCATTGGACCAATCGTTTGGATCTAGCCTTTACAGCTGGTTAGGGCTACTGGCTACTTTTCTCCTTTGGCAGCTTGTATCTAGAACCTCCTCATAATATAAGAGTTAACGTCAGGAGGTTTCCATGTCAATTCTAGCTCAATTCCTCTGAACCCTGTGTCTGAAATGCATGGTGTTTCCGGCAACTTTTAATTTGTGGGAAGCAACCAGTCTCCATAGCCTATATTGTTTTGAGAGCCTCTCGGGCCCCTGGTCAACCACTCTCAGGGAGGTTTCCCTTGTCTAGCAAGAGGATTGTTGATACTCTATGAGTCCTCGGAATGGGAGGGAGCTTCTATACAACAAAGAACGTAATCTGAGTAAAGAGGAAGCACACAATATTGGAAAGAATCTTTGCATGTGCATCCAATAGATTATTATATATAAATATATTAATATATTAACTACATACTATATATTAATATATATTAATATATGTAGTGTATAGACTCAAAGAACAAAAAGTGAAGAAGAAAGAAGGAAAGAAAGAAAAAGAGAGAGGAAGGAAGGAAGCCAACCAAAAATAATGGACTATGGATTTGAACAGAATTCTCAAAAAAAAAGAAATAAAACTGGCTATGTGGCGAAATGGTTAAAAATGTTCACCATACTGAGCAATCAGAAAAATGCTAATAAGGCTCCATGTCTTTTCTGTGGCATTGTGGCTCTGTAGAAATGGCTCGGGGTAAAGTGAAACCAGAAAACTCTGGGCAGGATGTGGTCTTAACTCCTCTGCAAACTTTAAAGGAAGGCAGCCTCTCAGAGTAAATGTCTTCATATGGAGACCTTGCAAACCAGGGCCCAAATACACCACACAGCACCCTGACTCTTCACTGCTGCCTCTATAATGTACATGTAAGTGAGGGACAAGGAGAGTGGAAGGAGCCAATCTACAAAAGCCTTTTCCATAGTCTAGACACTATTAGGTTTACATAGGTTCGTGTTTTTAACTCACATACTTTATGACATAGGCCACAGAACAATCACTTTGCAGATGAGGAAGCAGAAAGGAGACAGCTGAAAGTGCTGAATTCAGGTAGAGCGGGATAACTGATGTCATTGTGACCTTCTCTTCTAAAGAGGTTCAAAAGTAGAATTCAAAGTATCTGTGAGTTTACTGTATCTGAATTTCACTTGAGCTCATGGGAAAGTTGCTTGTGGTTAACTTTTAAGTGGGTGGCCTAGATATCCATCACATAATGATCAGATTAGCAAGATGTGTAGAAAAAAAAAAAAAAAACCACAGAAAGAGTCAGACACACAACAGCAGAGAAATACGGTCAAAAACTGTGCTTCTCACCTAATATTTTCACAATTTTGAGGTCATCAGCTAACTCTTTTGTTTTGGTTTGGTTTTCTTTCGGCACAGCCTTTGCTCTAGCTAAAAGACTTCTGATACTGCTACTATGGGCATCTCAGATCCTCTCATGACTAAATCTAGAACAGGTTTCTTGCTCTTCTTAACTGCCTCTAACATTGGTGAGTTTCAGAGGAAGAGCTATAAGTCAGGAAGCTCCTGTACTGTCTTCCTGCAGCAACTCTAGTTTCAGATGGGCTCCCTCTTTGTTCTTATAGCAGTAAGGAAAGCCAGTCTAGGTCAATGGTCAAATGACCTTCAGATGATCCAAGTTGATTCACTACGAGAACAGATCTCAAGCAAAAGGATCAAATCATTCCAGACATGATTTTCTGGAACTCTTGTGGGTAGGGAAGGAAATAACCTCTCATAGTATTTAAACAGGGTGTTACACAGCCAACCTTGTTGGTAGTCATCTCCCTATCACACGGCTTGTCCTAGTTTGAAGAGTCAAACCCAGCTGAGACAAACAAACCAAAAGAGTGTGAGGCATGTTGACAAAGCTAAACTGAACACTGACTTGAATACAGCCAAGCCAGATACAGAAACTACATATAGCCAGAGCTGAACAGTGTTATGGATGCCCCTAGACCTCCTCATCAGACAATGGGTTCACCTCTGTAATTACAGTCAGATAAACAAAGCAATACTTTTCTCTTTCCCTTTTACTTAAATGCAGTGTGAGTTGAGTTTGTCTTGCTACCAAAAGTATAGGTGAATGCTTTAAATTCTCCATGACATATTAGGTTTCTAAAAAAAATATAGCTCAAGATGACAGACACTATCTAGAAACAGCAGTTAGAGAAAGATGGTAAATGCTCCTATTCTCAGGGGATGTACAAACTCTCAGTAAGAAATCTCGAAGCTGCTTAACTGGATTAGGGTCCACAGACCCAAAAAACCTGACTTAAGGGTGCAGGGTTAAAATACTGACAGAATACATAGTATGAAGAGGATGGGCACACCATTGAGAAGAAAGTCACTGTTGGTCTATCTGTATTACCTGTACTTTACTAGTGAGGTAACCCTTCTAGAGAATACAAGGCAAGGCTTGGAAAGGGTAGGGCAAGTTTCATCACTGAAATGGTTTTATTCTGGGAAATGTTTTTTTTTTTTTAAATGAGAGAGAGAGAGAGAGAGAGAGAGAGAGAGAGAGAGAGAGAGAGCAATAAACCTGAACCAACCACCCAGCAGCTCTTCCTGCACCTATGTATGAGCTTTTACGATATCTGCCTTTATAAGCTGCCTCTGGGATGGACCCCAACATAAGAGAGACACCTGCATCTATTTAAAATAAGACTTCTATTTTGATTAGGAGTCCACTAAACTTTAAGTTCCTAAGACTTTTCTGGGAACTGACATCCTTTCTACTTGGCAAAAAGAAACATGTACATGGGTAACTGACATCCTGCTTGGCAAATCAAGACACAAATGTTAGACAAGTCCCCTCTTGGTAGAAAAATTAAGACATGAATATTAGGTAGAGAAAATCCCCTACCACAGTTGAATACCTCAACCAATGGACACAGGATAAGTGTATAACAAAGACACGTTTTTAAGGAAATCCCCTACCCCTAAATCCTTATTGGTGGAAAAACCGGGCACAGGTGTTTGTGGATTTTAGGCTTAAAAACCCTTCTTAACTCAAGGTCATAGTTGAGTTCCCCAATCTGATCAATCCTAGGGCATATCTGTCTAACTGAGATCAGTGTTTGTGTGGTTTGTGAAATGATTTCTTGATCCCAACAATAATACCATCACCACAGTCTACTGAAATATCTACTACAAGATTTGAGTAGAAAAATTCCAGGGCAAACAAAATGTAAATCCTGACAGCTACTTTAAGGAGGGGTATGGAGGAGAGAAGGAAAAAAAATAACATTTGAGCTGACCTCGAGTTCAGACAACATGGCAGACAAGCAGACACGTGACAGGAAGAGATGCTCTAAAGAGTAAGGAAACCCAAAGGAAAACATCAGAGTGTTAAGAAAACATGCTTGGCACCTGAGATATACTCCATTGTATAAATGTACCACAGTTTCTTTATCTGTTCTTCAACTGAGGGGCATATAGCTTGTTTTCAGTTTCTGGCTATTATGAAAAGCTTCTATGAACATAGTTAAGCAAGTGTCCTTTCGGTAGAATGGAGAGTGCTTCGGGTATATGCCCAGGAGTGGTATAGCTGAGTATTAACATAGATCAATTCCCAATTTTCTGAGACTCTGCCAGATTGATTTCCAAAGTTGTTGTACAAGTTTGCACTCCCTTATTTCACATCCTTACCAACATGAGCTGTCACTTGTGGTTTTGATCTTAGTCATTCTGACAGGTGTAAGATGGAATCTCAGAGTCATTTTGATTTGTGTATTGAACTTCTCTTTGTTTCTTGGGCACTTGAGATTGCTCTGTTGATAATTCTGTTTATCTCTGTACTCCATGTTTAAATGAATTATTCAGTTTGTTGATGTCAAGTTTCTTGAGTTCTTTATATGTTTTGAATATTATCCCTCTGTCAAATGTGGAGTTGGTGAAAAATTACAGGCAAATGGATGGAACTAAAAAAAATTCATCCTGAGTGAGGAAACCCAGACCCAGAAAGGCAAGTATGTCTTTCTGTACTGACTTGGATATTAGCTATCAAGTAAAAGATAATCATGCTACAGTCCACAGACCCAGAGCGGCTAAGTAACAAGGATGGCTCTAAGGGGGACACATGGATCTCTCTGGGAAGGGGAATGAGAACAGAAGATGGACTGTGGGAAGTTGGGAATGGGAACATGAAAGGAAGTTCGTGGGGAGAGTACTTAGAGAGACTACTGAAATTATGGGGGGACATTTTGGGGGTAAGGTAGAAACCTAGTGCAATGGAAACCTCCAGGAATCTAATAGGATAACCATAGTTAAGATTCCTACTAATGGGGTATAAGGAGCCTAACAGGCCATCTTCTGTAACCAGTCAAGACTTGTAGTGGAGGGACTGTAACACCAACCCAGTCACAAAACCTTTGATCTACAATTTGTCTAGTTTGCAAGATGTGCTGGGGTAAAGGTGGCACAGAAATTGTGGGAGTGGCCAATCAATGACTGCTCCACCTTGAGACCCATGTCATGAGAGGAAGCCCATGGTTGACACAACCTGGAGGGCCAGAAACCAGGAGCCAGATAGCCTAGCAACCTAGAATAAAACCAAACATGAATGGCAACAACAACAACAAAAACAACAAAAAGTCACTGAAAGGATTCCTAATGATACTCTGCTGTACTTGTAAACTGGAGCCTAGCATAATCTTCATCAGAAATATCAGGCTTCATCCAGCAACTGATAGAAACAGCTGCTGCAGAGACCCACAGCCAACCATTAGGTGGAGTTCGGGAATCCTGTTGAAGAGGGGGACAAAGGATTGTGGAAGCCAGAGGGGTCTAGAATACTACAAGAAAACCCACAGAATCAACTGACCAGAGCTCATAGAGCTCCTTTGTAAATAGTTATAAACTGGACATAGCTTCTGGGTTAGGGATAGTGTCTTCTGTCTATTTCCCATCTCATCTGATGTCCTATCTGGCAGGGTCAGGGATGGGGCTCCTTTGGCCAACTACTTTATAATGTCATTTAGCTCAAGCATTTCTCTGTTTAGTTTTTGTCTGGGTAACCTGTTTACTGGCAAGAATGGGACATTGAAGTCACCCACTCTTGTTGTATGAGAGTCAATATGTGACTTTAGCTATAGTAGTGCTTCTTTTAAAAACTTGTGTGCCCTTCTAAGAAAGATTCAAGAATCCTCTCTTAGGCCCTCCTTGTTTTTTGACTGTTTTGGGCCTATGGATTGTAGCATGGTTATTCTGAACTTCATAGCTAATATCCACTTAAAAGTGAGTACATACCATACACGTCTTTTTGTATTTGGGTTACTTCATACAGCATAATATTTTCAATTTCCATAAATTTGCCTGCAAGATTCATGATATTCTTGTTTTTAATAGCTGAGTAATAGTCCATTGTATAATGTACCACATTTTCTTTATCCATTCTTCAGTTGAGGGACATCTGGGTTGTTTCTAGTTTCTAGCTACTATGAATATAGCTGCTATGTACATGGGTTGAGCAAGTGACCTTGGGGGATGGTGGAGCATCTTTTGGGTATATGCCCAGTATAGTGGTATAGCTGGGTCTTGAGGTAGAACTTTTGCCAATTTTCTGAGAAACTGCCAAATTGATTTTCAAAGTGATTGTACAAGTTTGCATTACCAACAACAACAGAGGAGTGTTCCCCTTGCTCTACATCCTTCTCAGAAGGGGAAATAAAATAGATATCAAAGGTGGTTGGAGGGAGAGACCTGGGTAGGAGGGTGATCCAGTATCAGGAGAACAGGGGAGAGAGATTAGAAATCTTGGAGTGGAGGATAGGAGGTGGGGAGTATCTCTATGAGAGCATAGACCTGGGATGGGGGAGGACTCAGGGAGTCTATGATGGTGACTCTAGCTGACTATTCTGGGGGGAGGGGTGATGCAGGGCCTGAAGTGGCTACTTCTTGTAGCCAGGCAAGACTCTCAGTAGATGGATAAGGACAGCAACCTTCCCACAAAACCTTCTACTCACAATGTGTCCTGCCTAGAAGATGCACAGGGACAAAGATGGAGCAGAGATGGAGGGAATGACTGGCCCAAATTGAGATTCATCCACAGGCAAGAACCAATCTCTGATACTACTAATGATACTAAGTTATGTTTGCAGACAGAATCCTAGATTAACTATAATTGTGAGGCTCCATCCAGCAGCCAATGGAAATAGATGCAGAGAACCACAGCCAAACATTAGAAGGAGCTTGGGGAATCTTGTGGAAGAGTTGAGGCAATGATTAAGAGATCTGAAAAGGACAGGGACTCCACAGAAAGACCAACAGTGTCAACTAACCTGGATCCTTGGTGGCTCCAGAGACTGAACCACCAATCAAAGAGGGAGCATGGGCTTGACCTAGGCCTTGTGGATATATGTAGCAGATGTGCAGCTTGGTTCCCATGTCAGTCTCCCAACAACTATAGCAGGGGATGTTCCTAAATCTGTTGCCTGCCTGCTTTTGGATCCCATTCCCATAACTGGGTTGGCATGTCTTGCCTCAGTGGGAGAGGATGTGTCTAGCCCTGCAGTCACTTGATGTCCTAGAGTGAGTTGATATCCAGGTGGTGGGGCCTCAGAAGAGAAAGAGAGGGTGGAATGGGGAATCTGTGTGAAGGGGAATTGGGAGAAAGGGGCTGATATTGGGATGTAAAGTGAATAGATAAATTAATGGAAAAAATTTGCCCTTGTGTTTGGTGCATAAAAGTTTAGAATTGTAAAATCCTCTTGGTGAGGTTTTTTTTCTTTAATGAATATGTAATATTATTCCTTATCTCTGTCATTACCATTTAATGCCATTCATATCATTAATTTTGGTATGAATTTTCTTTTTTCAGATATTAAAATGGGCACACCATTCATTTGTTTGGAATATTTTTTCCCATACTTTTACCCTCTGGTGATGTCTATCCTTGATGTTTAGGAGTGTTTCTTCTATGCAGCAGGATGGATTCCCTCTTTGCCTCCACTCTGTCAGCATCTTTATTCTTGAAGTTTTCCTTCCATCACCTTCTATAAAGAGATATGGAGATAGATACTGACTAAATTTTATTTTTATCATGGAATGTCTCCATCTATTGTGATGGAAGTTTTGCTGGGTATATGAGTCTGTGCTGGCATCTGTGCTTTCTTAGAATCTGTAGAATAACTGTTCAGGCCCTTCTGGCTTTTAGAATCTCCATTGAGACTTCTATTGAGAAGTCAGGTGTTATTCTAATAGGTCTACCTTTATGTATTGGTATTTTTCTCCTGAAGCTTTTAATATTCTTTGTTCTCTACATTTAGTGTTTTATTATGTTTGAGGGGTCTTTCTCTTATGGTACAAATTTATATTTTATATGATGCTCTGTAGACCTCTTGTATCTTGATAGATATCTTGATAGCTATTTTGAAGTCCTTGTCTTGTGTTCTATCTATGTAGCATTTCTCAGGACCTACTGCAGTAAAATTGCTGGATTCTGGTGGAGATATATTTTCCTGGCTCTTATTGATTGCATTTTTATGCTGGTGTATAGGCACTTGAGTTTGTGATGATCATTAATCTAGGGATTGATATATGGCCGTGTCCTTACTTGGATGGGTGTTTCATGCCTTGGTCTTTGTTGCCCTCTCTAGATCTTAGAAGAGTTTTGTGGGTGAGGGTTTCATGGTAGGGAGTGCTTCTGTGTCCATGCCAGGAGTAGCCTCTAGGCAAAGAATGTGTTTCTAGGCATTAGGGTCTGTTATGAAGAAATAAGGATGGGTTGAGGGTGTTGCTGAAAGGGTCCACAGGAGAAAGGAAGGGTAGGTCTGCCATGAAGATCTAAAGATTCCCCAGAGAGTGAAATAAGAGAGGGAAGGCAGGCCCCTCTAAGTGGTCTGCTACAGGGCTGGGGATGAGTTTGGAGGAATTTCCAGTGGTGAAAAGAACAGAAAATGAAGATCTCCACCTAACTGATTCCAGTCCAGTGTGGCCAATGGGTTCTCAGGTAGAGTGCTCTGGGCATCAACTGACACAATGGAAGTGAAACAATGAAGGAGTAACGTTCCTGCCACTGCTATAGAGTCCTCAGAAAACTGAGGCAGAGGAAAAAGTCAGGCCCCTGAAGGTCTCAGGAAAGTATTTTGCACATTTACAAAATTTACTTGGAATTAAAATATGTAGCTTTCTTGTCCATTGAAGCACAAAACCTAGATAAGTATATATGTATACCTATACATAAATGAATATATACATAAACTATACATCAGTGATGCAAACAAAATAGAACCATGATACAGAGGCTTTTATTTTTCCTAGCTCTACCTAGATCCAGGAAGATACATGATAATGTATTATAATTGTTTATGCCTTGTTCCTATTTTATAGTTGATTTTTACTTTAATCCAGGTAGGCTATTTTGAGGTTAGTATCATGTTTCTTTTGCCACTGGCTCTGATACGATTTTCTAGGATTTTACTTTTTCTGTATGATAATTTAAAGCCAAGGGCAGTGTTATTATGAGGAAGAACAAGTGCTTACCAATGTGAATTCCAAGAGAAAAGTTAAATTTTAGCCAAAAGTAAAAGACAGTCTTTACATTATATCCTTTGAATCTGTCTATAACTATAAATATTTACAATACAGGATTAACTTCATTTCACAGACTAGGATATCTATGGCTCTGAAAATTTCCTTCACAGAAAAATCTCTCTATGTTAATACAACAGAAAATAAGCTAGTTTTACCAAAGTGATTCTAACCAACAGAAAAAAACTGATATTCTTCCTTTTATCTTTGTTCTGCAAAACAAGATGATTTGAGTCACTAAGGAAAACTACTGGTCTACTTTTCTTACAGCCCATCCCCCATACCTAGAGAATTCTAGAAATACAAGTGTGACAATTTTGTCATGGTAGCTTTATTTGGAGCCAATTAAAGAATGCAGGTTTTTATAAAATAGGTAAGAGAATTTGGGAGCAGAGAGGCATTGCTTAATGGTGCTTGCCTTCTGTGTTAAGCAAGAAAAGCCTTGGTAATAGTTTCCACAGGGTCACAAGGTCATGGATCACTAAAACCTGTATTACAATGTGAAACTTGCCTCTACACAGCATAAAAATATACAAATAAAGCTCTTTATGTGAAAAAATAGCTTTCAGCAGAATACTAAGAAAAATGTAAGCATCATTCCATTTCTCATTGCCAAGTGGGCTTTGAACTGCTTTCCTGACTTCCTTTTCCAAGGTTTGTTGGTCTTCCAGAACACAACTCTGCCTTCTCAGATGAACATAATTTTCAAAGTCTCACTTTTCTTACCTTTATTGGCTTCCACCTTATTTCTTTTCCTATGACATTGAATGAAATGACCACTTCTGCTTAGAAGTTTGTTGTGGGAAATTCAGTGTTCATAATGCCAATGCTTGAAATGTATTTGTTTTCTAGTTGATACTAGTAGAGCCAAGAGAGTAAACCACTGTGTCCCTCAATAATCACTTCAGAGAATCTCTTCCAGTTGCATTCCCTGGGCAAATATCTTGGGAGGTTTACGTAGCTTTATTTCCTCTCATTTTCTGTGTTTCTGGAACTGGTTCATTTTCCCCTTTGTTTCTAATACCCATTTCTATTCATATTTCTCTTTACCTGTTCTCTTACTACTTAGTATTTCTTCTCTTTCGCTATCCTTCCCAATCCTCTTTTCTGTCACTAATGATCTAGTAATTTTCCATTTGAAAAGCAATGAAAAAAAAAATGCTTGCCTTTAAACTTGACCTGTCAGCTATTACCTGATGATGATAAAGCAGCCTGCCTCCAACTTGGGCTTAAAAGCCATTGCATTATAGGAAAGCCAAAGTAGGTTTATCACTGTTGTTAACTAAATCACTGTTTTTTAAGGATTGAAGGTATTCCTGACCCACCAGCAAGTCCCAAATGCCAGGAAAACAAGAATCTCCCAGGGCCCAACAGGGATAAGATTAGCTTAAATGCCCAACAAAGGGGAGGGAGAACCTGTAGAGACCATAACCAGAGGTTAGGCAAGGCTGCTGGTTGGGGGATGGGGTCACCCACTCATCTCCAGATTCTTAAACCAGAAGGGCTCTTGTCTAAAGTAAGTACAGGGATAAAGTGTGGAACAGAGACTGAAGGAAAGGCCATTCAGAGACTGTCCCACCTGGGGATCCATCCTATATGCAGTCACCAAACCCAGACACTGTTGCTGATACCAAGAAGTGCTTGCTGTTATAGCTGTCTCCTGAGAGACTCTGCCAGAGCCTGACAAATATGGGGTGGATGCTCACAGCCAACCATTGGACTGAGCATGGGGTCCCCAATGGAGGAGTTAGAGAAAGGACTGAAGCAGCTGAAAGGGTTTGCAACCCCATAGGAAGAACAACAATATCAACCAACCAGACCCTCAGAGCTCCCAGGGTCTAAACCATCAACCAAAGAATACACACATCAAGGGACCCATGGCTCCAGCTGCATATGTAGTAGAGGATGGCATTGTCTGGCATCAGTGGGAGGAGAGGCCCTTGGTCCTGTGAAGGCTTAATTCCCCAGTGTAGGGGAATGCCAGGGCAGTGAGGTGAGAGTGAGTGGGAGGGTCAGCACCCTCATAGAAGAAGGGGGGAGTGGGATGTGGGTTACAGAGGGGAAACTGGGAAATGGGATAACATTTGAAATGTAAATACATAAAATATCCAATTTAAAAAAAAAAAAAAGATTGAGACTATTCTCAACCTCTGACCCTGACTACAAATGACTACATTGCCTCAGCAACCATGTCTTTTTTTGTAGGGGGAGAGCATGTAATGCACTGCTTGTGGAGCTTACATTTTGTTTCTGTAACCAGGCTTACATGCAAAATTCACTACTCTATGGTTTTTGCCCAACAACAACCAAAAAAAGAGTTGAAAAATTGGTTTGGGTTGGTCTCATTAGCCCTTGCTTTAGAGGGAGACATCTGGTTTGTACACAAATAAAGCTTGGTTTAATTTGGCCATCATTTGGGTTCATAATCTTTTTCCTCATGTTTGTGGGATTAATAGTTATTGCTTTGCTCCTCTCCGGACAATCCACAGAAAATCCTCCTTGAGCATAGAAATTCTACTCACTTATGCTACCTGATCCTGGTTGTGTCCCACCCTATTAAAATGCAGTAGTGTTAGTGCTAGACCCAACAATAGTGCAGAATCCAGGGGGTTTTTGTTGTTGTTGTTGGTTTTTTGTTTTTTGTTTTTTTCTTTTCTGCCTGCATCTCTGATGGTTGAGGGCATTTCAAATGCTTTTTTTTTTTTTTTTTTCAGGCAATTCCAAAACAGAGAAGAAACTTTTCATCTCGGGAGAGACTGCTTTTGTCAATAGATCATCAGCTGGGGATGGAAGGTGGAAATGCAATAAATAGATCAAGTGTCATCGAAGAGGTATTTGTGAATAATGAGAAGAGATGTCTGTGGCTCAAAGGATTGTGGGGTTTTATTTTGTTCAGTCAAATTTACTAATACCTGCCAGATCTTCATTTCCTGATGAGACTATCATTTTTGTAATAAGGTATCTTTGTCATCGTCACCCCGCCTACAGTCATCTGGCAGGAAAATCTCAGTTGAGAAATTTTCTAGATAAGATTGGCCCATGGACATGCCTATGGGTGGAATTGTCTTTTGTTACTTGATGAAAGAGAGCCCAGCCCACTGTCAGGGTGCACCATCCCTAGACATGTTATCATGAGCTATATGAGGAAGCTAGTTGAACTTGAGCCTGTGCATGAGCCTCAGCCTAGCCTACCTCCCTCAATGATGAACTGTGACCTAGAAGTGTAAGCCAAATTTTTCCCTCCCGTAAATCACTTTTTGTCAGAATATTTATCACCTTAACAAGAAGGAAACTCAAGTCAGTTTTTGCTAACTGCCACCCACTTCTCATTTATCAACTAAAAGGTAGGATTTGCTTTTGTTTGCATTTGCTTACAGGGATAAAAACCAGATGTCTCAGCCTGATCTTCCTGGGTCTTTGGGATCTTTGCAGAACCTCATTTCTGATGTTGAACCTTGTGTTTCTCACCACTTCTGTGTGTATCATAAGATGAACCCCAATAATCTACCTATGTGATTCTGTTTCCACTTGGCACCTCTCATCTAAGTTCAGCCTTCCTTTGTGAGTTCACTCCATTGCTTCATTTGTACCCTTCACTTATCACAGCTTACTGTCATGTGACCCACATTGATGCTGCTGCTCATCCTCTGGCTGATCCTGAACTGAGGAGACAGCAGAAGCTCTACAAGAGCACCCAGCGAGGCAGCGTGTGGCATGAATGCAACCTGGGAAAGTTAGGCAGGCATCAAGATGGAACTAAATGTTTCCGTATCTTGGAGATGCAGTGAGGAGTGAGGAGGGCTCAGCACACACGTGTAGAATTAAACTGTCATGCAGCATTGAAGAAGTTGCTGAGAAACAAAGCCACCAAATTCCAGTGCACTTTTCTGGAGATCACATACATTATGCCCCATCTGTCTCCTCTCAAAGTAGAAAAAACAAAAGCAAAGTAGTACAGGAAAAAAATAAAATATAAATGTGTTTGCAAAACCGCACAGACCACTATTGTCAATGTTTTATTCTTTCAAAATATCTTCTAAAATGAGTCCCCAAACTAAAAGACGATCAAGTCTAGATTGATAGGTGGTTTTCCTATAACTTCAGTTTAAGAAAACTGAAACTCTAAGAACATGTAATAAAAGAGTGTCTGCAAAGAAGCTAACCACTGTTCCTCTTTTGGATTTGGTGACAGAATTACCCAGCCTCATTTTCTACTAATATACAAAGTTAACTGATCAGTTCATCCCTGAGTCTCTGCTTATCATGGAGTAATCACCGCCTCACTATCTCCTGGCCCATTTCCTAAACTTCCATTTTCTCGGGACAGAGATGTTCTAGTCTGAGGAGTGAGACTGTGTACTTGTTAATTATCACTGGGAGATGAACACCTGACCCAGAGACCTACAGACAGCCTGTCTGTGTTAACAGGAAAACTAACAAAGACAGACTGTTAACAGGAAGCAAGCAGGCATGTGTCATGGCCTTGCAACCTTGTGTAAAAGTAGTAAAAACAGAATTATTACAGGGTGTGGCCCTCAGTGCAGAGGAAGTGAAATAAGTCATGGTGTGTGTGTGTGTGTGTGTGTGTGTGTGTGTACTTAAATTCAAGCTAATAGGCACCAAGAACAAAAATTATTCACTCAATGGTTATAGCGGTACCTTAGAAAAAGATGGTGTAGCTCATAGAAACCTGGAGGAGAGGCATCAATAGAAGCAAAATAAGCCCGAGGAGGAATCCACACAATTCTGCAACGGCTCTGTAACTTCAAAAGGACTGTTATAAAAACCATTCTTGCCTTCTAGCACATCCTCACTGTCAATAATCACTGTTAACTCATATGTGCCTCAGTTTCTCCTGGTGCAAAACAGGGACAATAGTAGTGTCATTCCATGGGAGTATAAGAAGTATAAGAACCCACTGGGAGAAAACTCTACATGGGAGAACTACTATGAAAGTGTCTCTTGCTATCGTGGGAGATGATAGAAGTCCACAGTTTGAAAGCTCAGTTTCTGAAGCCAGCCTGCCTTTGCCCCTGGCTTTGCCCCTTACTTGGCCCATCTTGGGTAACCACTTTGGGCCATGTGCTTCCATGCATAGGGCTATAGTCAGAATTAAATTATTATATAGAAGGCACTCAGGATAATAGTTAATCCTTAGTGTTAGACATGATATTCTGCTGCTTCGCATGCTACTCACTGGCAGTGGTGCCAACAGCGCCTAAACCCCCAACAGTGGCTTGCCCAGACCTCTTGGCCAGCATCCTCTTTGTGCACTCAATGTTCCCACACAGCACACAGTGAGAAAAAAGCTATCTCCCCCACTCCCCACTCTGGGAAGACCAGGCAAAGCACTTAGTTAACCCCACGACCTTTCCTTTATGAGTCCCATTTTCTCACTGAGGGGCGGTGCTCCAATAGAAGATATTCTGAATTGAGGCAAGAATAAAGACACCCACTCACATGTCACTTACTTGGCTCAAGCTGCTTTGAGAATGTCAAACAAGTCTCAGTTAGAAATAGTGCTTCTAACTTGAAAGGCATCAAAGGCCTATTTGAACGTGAAGTTTCTAGACAATTCAGAGTTGTTTGTAATTTGATTTTAATGAAAAAAGCATTTGTGCACAGCCATATTAAATTAACAACAACAACAACAAAAAATCCAGCTGGTTGTGATGCATATGAAAAAGAAACTCTTTGTTGAATAGAAAAAGCTGTGACCTTTATACATGCTTAAGTATATTATAAAGATGCATTCTAGCCCCCTCTTCTGGCACCTAAAGACAATAGTGTTTCCTAAAATTGAGAAGAAACCAGAAGCCAGATTACTTTATTATAGTCCGATAAACCATCTGTGTGTGTGTGTGTGTGTGTGTGTGTGTGTGTGTGTGAGAAAAACTGCAGTTTGGTGATTCCAACCCTCCCGCTTAAGATAATCCCCACCAACATACAGCAAAATCAGTAAAAACAAAACAACACCCGGAAACCTAAGGCAATCTAGGCAAAGGTTGGCTTTGATGGGTTAATGATGGAGTGACATCGCCACCTCGTGTCAGTTTTAGGAATTCTCAGAAGTAAACATTCAATTTTGTGAACACGGTAAGCAAAATAATTTACCCAAGAGGCAATATAATTTACCCAATTTTAGGCAAAAATCAATCCGAATCCACATAAACTGGCTGCCTAGCCCTGTTGCTCTGTAGCTATCACTTTATGACATCGAAAAATGGAGGGGAAAAGTAAATTCCTTATGTGATTGCAAATCCAAATCAGGCAATTTTTTTTTTTTTAAAGGAATGTCTGAACATCTATTTAGTGCACTGAGAGCTCTCACAGAACTGCCAAAGTCATGTCCACAGACTCTAAGAAGTAGCAAGTCCTTTGCTTTGAATTTTTTCCTCTCTGAAGAACGGCTTCCTAAGGCAACTGAGCTATCTTGGCACCTCAGAGAAGCTGTGCAATCACTGCTGCCAACATGTGCCCCTCTGGGGCACACGGAACAGCGTACATGAGGCTGGCTCATGCACCCAATATGCTCTGCTTTCAAAATATTCGTCAGTGGATATCAGACTGTTTTTATGCTCCATCTGCTACAGTCTTCATCTTGACCGCACGCTGGAGGGTTCCTTCATTGGAGCCGTGGTTCTACTCAGAGCGGTGGGAAGGAGGACCTGTGATAGAAGGAAGTTTGTGGCCCTGACCTTTTTGCTTCTCAGCCACCGTGAGATGAACAGGTCTCCTAAACACATGCTCCCACCATGACCTTGCACAGAAACCCGTGAAGTTGCAAACACACCTGCTCGGTTCCGCAGTTATCGCTGGTACTTTTACCACAGTACTCCGACCGTGCCTAATATCATTTCCGAATGTCATTGTGTTCTATTCGCTGTAGCGGGACGCCCCAGGACACACAAAAAAGGTTAAGCTTGGGAGTGGTTCTTATTCTTCCTCCCTTCTAGACACTCACCCCTGCCTCCTGCAAGTGCCGTCATCTACACAGTCTGTGGGGTTCCCACAGATTTTCCATTTGGTTCACGTTCTGAAAATTAACGGTAAATGATTATTGTGTTTGTCATCTAAACTCTGTGTGTGTGTGTGTGTGTGTGTGTGTGTGTGCGTGCACATGTGTGTAGGGGAGAAACAGAGACAGTGACAGAGAGAAAGACAGAGAGGAGAGGAGGAGGAAGAGGAGGAGAAAGGAAGGAAGGAAGGAAGGAAGGAAGGGCAAGCAAACAATATCTCTTACATCATTCTCTCTGTATACAACTTTTCAGTTTTGCTAGGATTCGGGCAGACTGAATAAAACTCTTGTCTGAACGTATATGGGCAGAATAACCTTTGGTTTAAGAGAGGCAGTGCACACCCTGGCTCAAAGAGATCTGCCCTGGCTCTCCATGTGAGTTCTCAAGGCCCCCCTCCAAATTCACTTTATTCACTTGTGCAAATCAGAAGCAACAATTTTGCATGGTTATTTCCCTGAAGCTTCAATTAGCTTTATTATGCTTAGGAAACACTAGTTCCCCAGGAGTATAGGCTCCTGGTTTCTACTGCTCTGTGCTCAGGGAGAAGTTGGTTCCTGGATTCAAACAGGTGTTACCAACTCAAGCTTCAACCTTTCCTTTGAGCCAGGGTTCCAGTCTTTGAATGGCAGCGGGTGTTTGATGTTCTGAGAACTGTCATTAGTGACTGGGCAGAAAGGAGGACGGCAGTAAGGCAGCAGTCCTCGTTTTAGAGAAGAATATGCTGTGAAGGTGGGAAGACTAAGGAGGGAGAAGGGGAGGGAGACGGGGCTTCTTCGGAAATAAGCCGGGGATCTTGAAGTTGCGGCAAGCCTCTATGCTCTGGCAACTAGCAGCAATTTCTACTGGGCTCAGAATTGTGCCAATATTTGGTTCCTTCACCTTTATAATAATTTGCCAGTTTACACATTAAGAAATTGGAGCAAACAGCATGAAATAATTAACCAGGGCCGTGAGAGCAAGCAGCATTAGGCTTGGAGATGCCAGGTGTACAGAGACCGGCTGGTAAGCTTGTTGCACCCTCAGCCCCCCTTCATCCTGTCCCTCCCCCACCTTCTCTTCATACCCATTCTCCTATCTCCCTGTCCTTCCTCCTCTCCTCCATCTCCCCTTTTTTCCTCTCTTGCTTCCTCTTTCTCTCCTCTGCCCCTCTCTCCCCTCCCCCTTTGCCTCCCATCTCTCTGTCTTCTTTCCCCCTTTCTTCTCTCCCACCTTCCTCACTTCTCTGCCCTCTTCTTTCCTCTTCTCCCTTTTCTCTTACCCCTTCTTCCTCTGCTCTCCTCCTTCTTCTTTCTTTCCTCCCCAGTCACCCTGTCCCTTCCCGTTTTCTATGCTCTCTCTCACCCCTCCCATCATCCATCCAACATGTCCAGACCCCTGAAGATAATGCATCATTTCTTTTTGGAGTAACTTGCTCCACCCATAGTCACATCCCGATAAGACTCGAACTTCCCCCTCCCCCAGATCACAAAAATATCTCCAGCACATGACAGAATGGATTGCGATTGTTCTTCTCTCTCTTCCTTTGCAGAGAGCTAAGTTTGTGGACAGCCGCTCTATAGCTTTATTGTTCCTTCTTAGCTCTGTTATCTGACAGGGTTAATTAAGACTGTCTAATAATTCACTCAAGCAGGAAGCATACACAAAGACAATGCAAAAATGGGCTGAAGACTTTTGTTAATAAGCTACAACTGCCCAGCCAAGCAATTTCTGTTTGATAGGTGTGTACTTCTTAAAACATAATACTCTTTACGCTAAAAGAAAATAAAATGCTCATGAGAAATTTAAATTTTGTCTTTAAGTAACTTCTGACCTCGAATTATCCTTTGTCTTGGCTCCTCAGTGAGATAATAAATACATTTTTTTCTCTAAAATATTCTTTGTCAGCAAGTCTGATCTCTATAAGACAAACATACACATAACATATACATATAGTATATACATATAATATATAATATATACACATATAATGGGGCATTGTATGCATGTGTGCACTATGATATATTGTGCTGCAGGAGATACACAATACAGAATATTTATCACTGCTAATAGTAATGACAAAAGACATTTTGGGTGTAAATGAAAGAAAATCTCATTATTAGCTATATGTTGCTTATATTCCTTCTACATTTTCATAGAAAAAAATTACTCATTTAAATACTGACTCACAATTATTTTGTTGGGCAACAGTCATAAAACCCTAGTGGCATCCATAAAAAAGCAATATTCATCTGTTGTCAGATATTTGATCACATTGTGAATCCTGAGATTGTGTTATTTACTGAAACTGTTTTTAGTTGTGGTGTGGTTCAGCCCATTGCATGCACCTTTAATCCCTCTGGCTGGAATACAGATACACCCCTAGTTAGCAGAAGGAAGCACTCATTTTTGAAAGTGACATTGAATTGAGTGGCAGACAAAGTGATGAATCAGAAAAAGATTTGACAGACAAGGAAATGCCCAATTCTCATGAGTTGAAAGAGGAAAGGGAAGCTTTAAGATAGCAGTGCACCTCATAGTCCTTCTTGTCTTCATGCTATATTCAACTGTACATCCTTTCAAACAGTGAGCCAAAGTATATCCTTCCTCCTTGATTGTCTACTGCCTTTGGTCATAGCAATAAGAAACTTCAGAATACTGCTACCAAGAATAAAGCTACTGTGATAAACCTGGTTATGTGCTTAACAGGACTTTACAACCAGCTTTGAGGAGATAGAGTTTTGAGCCCCAGGCTGGAAAAAAGCCCTAGAATATTAAAAAGCAGTGCCTTTTCCTGTTGTCTTTGCAGTCATGAGTCAGGGAGAAATGAATGTTGGTGCTCAGATGGCCTTTTCCACTTTCCTTTTTTATTCAGTCTGGGATCCTGTGAAGGAGTGCTGCCCATCTTCAGGATAAGTCCCACTGAGTTTAGCCTCTCAGGAGCTGCTCTCACATATATGTTCAGAGCTGCATCTCCTGGGTAATTCTAGATCCACTTAAATTGATAGTAAGGATTAACTGTCATTAATTAATGACATGGATGTCAGGCTGGAGGTCCCTGAAGTTTGCTCTCATAGAATGAACTACCTGGATGAAATCACTGGTAGGCCTTGGCTAGCAGTCAGAGGCAGTAAGGCAAGGGGATGACTATTATATCAGGCAAATACAAGATACATTTACACTAATCACCTGTCATACACTTGTGAACATGACTGAATTTTCACAGATGTGGCAAATACTTCCAACTGTCCATTTCCAATAGAATCTATTCTCCCAACACTATTAATTAGGAGCATTTGTAAAATTAGAGCCAGCTAACCAATTTAGCTTCCCACACACCTCCTGACCAACAATAAGGCCAAGTGCAATGGAGTAAAGCATGGTGATGATGATAGCTAATATTTATCAAAGCATTTCTTCCAGGCATTTTCAAGTGCTTTACATATAAAAATCTCATTACTGGCTTCACCCATGACCTTAGTTTATCGATACTGTTGTGACAAAATACCCTGACAAAAGCAATTTGGGAGAGACAGGATTTATTGTAGGTAACAATTCCAGGTTACAGTCCATCTCTGAGAGGAAGGCCCAGCACCAGAAGCTCAAGGCAGCTTGTCCCATCACACCCACAGCCCAGAGCAGAGATGAAATCAATGTAGGTATGTTTTACAGATAGTCTGCCCATTTTTTTCACTCTTATGAAATCTAGGAGCCCAAACCTAGAGAATAGTACAACCCACAACATGCTGGGTCTTCCCATATCAATTAATGTAATCAAGACAGATGTCCCAGAGGTAAGCTAATCAAGACAGATGTCCCAGAGGTAAGCTAATCAAGACAGATGTCCCAGAGGTAAGCTAATCTAGACAGATGTCCCAGAGGTAAGCTAATCAAGACAGATGTCCCAGAGGTAAGCTAATCTAGAAAATTCCTCATAGATACTCCTCCTCCCCAGGTGATCCTAGGTGTGTCAAGTTGCTGATCAAAACAAACCATCACACTCACTATAAAATGAAGATTGTTATCAGTGCCATTCCACAGAGGATAAGGTGGAAACTTAACAGACAGGATCTTCTTCACTCAAGATCACTTTGTTAGTACATAGGAATAAAATTCAAACACAGGTGAGTTCATTCTCCAATCTCTTCACTTCAGTAATACGGACAACGAAGGCTGTACAACCCTGCTGTGGAGGCCTTCATAAGGGCTACTACCTGCTGATAGCAGCATCTCAGCTCTGCCCTCTCCATTCCAGCAGCAACTTCTGTCCCAACTTCCTTTCCCCAGTGGTCTTCAGACTGGGTCAAAGTCTCCACAGACTGAATTGTAATCCCAGCCTATTTGGAAACAACTGTGCTCTCTGTCTTGCTGATCATTCAGCATCAACCCCATTAGACAGCATTCATAAAAAAAAACTTTAATGACTATTTTATTGAATATTAATCTAATGCACACCTCTATACTAGTGTTGATTGTTTTATCAAAAATATATCTGAGAGCTGAAACTAATGAAGCTCTTGGAAATCTGCCTCTGGTATACAGAGTCACAATGTCAACCTTTATCCACACAGGCACGAGCAGCAGAGAATTTCAGGTACAAGACCATCCTCCATTCTTTCAATTGTTTCCTCACTGTTTACCCAGCCTGCTTCAGAAGACAAAATAAAGGAAGTGTGTATCAGTTATGAATGTCTACTGTGGAAATTTTATTCAGTTAATGTTTCTGTTCTTTTTTAAAAAGAAAACTACGCTGTGGAAGTCAGAGAGGAAAGATTGTAGGAGACAGAGGGGATGGAAGACACCAGGAGAACATGGCCTACAGAATCAGCTAAGCAGAGCTCACATGGGCTCACTGAAGGGGCAAGCACGGGGCCTGCATGGGTCTGCAGCAGATTTTCTGCATATATGCTGTGGGTCTTAGTTTTGTGTTTTTGTGGAACTCCTAACAGTGGGAGTGGGTGACTCTGATTCTTTTGTCTACTCTTAGGACCCTTTTCATCCTACTGGGTCTCCTTGTCCAGACTAGGTCTGAGGGTTTTTGCCTTGTCTTAATGTATCTTCTTTTTTGTGTGTTTCCTGTTGTCTCTTGGAGGCCTGCTCTTTTCTGAAGGGAAAATGAGAGTAGATCTGGGGGAAAGGATCTGTGGGGAGGAGCAACAGGGGAATGGAGGGAGAGAAAATTGTGGTTGGGATGTATTGTATGAGAGGACAATCCATTTTCAATTAAAAAAAGGAAAGAAAAAACTCTATGTTTAAATATATATTAAAAGCATGTATTAGCTGGGCAGTGGTGGCACACGCCTTTAATCCCAGCACTTGGGATTGACAGCCTGGTCTACAGTGTGAGTTCCAGGACAGCCAGAGCTACACAGAGAAACCCTGTCTCAAAAAAACAAAAACAAAAACAAAACAAAACAACAACAAAAAACAACAACAACCCCCCCCCAAAAAAACAAAAAAGCCATGTATTTTGCTATTTTAACTTATAGTATTATACTTTAGGAAAAATATAAAAATTAAGATCAGCATTCCTGATGAAATTACTCTAGCAACAATTTGCTTATACACACAAAAGCACAGAGAATAAAAACAGTCTAAGAAAAAAAGCACAATACCTAGTACAATCCACATTAAAACAAGGTGCACACATACACCAAGTTAAGGAATATAGTGAGATTTATTCAATATATATGTTTCATATAAGCAAGTTGGTCACAAATTTTGTTATGTGGGTCCATATGAAAAAAAATCACAGTACATAAAGACTAGACGCAAAATACATTAGACAAAAACATTCTAGAGAGTTACAACTTTTACAATATTTCCAGGTCTCTCCTAATATTTTGTGGGAAATACAGTGTAATTTTAATTAAAAATAAACACGTTTTAGAAGTGTGATTTTTTTATGACTAATTCCATTTCACCAAAAAAATATAATTTCCTACAAATTCTACAAAGTATTAAATTAATAGGTTTCAGTCTATACATACCAAGAAAAATGTTCTGACTCACTAAGATGGAATTAAATATATATTTGACTAGTAAATCCCAAGATAGACAGTGGATTTTGTTGGGGTATAAACAGTGTGTCCTTCCTTCGGTGCAATTTGAACAATTTGAAGGTAATACCTTTTAATAACCTATTTTGGTATCATGGCTGTAGTTTAAGGACAGAGTATCACAATAAAATTACCTAAAACACACTACAATGGGTTACCATGATTACTACCAGATCAAACACCCCAGGAATGCATAGCTGCTATGTCTCTCAATGCGAATAAAATCAATACCCTTGATAAATTCTAAGTCTTCATTTTTCTTCACTAAGGGGCTTTGTTGGTTGGTCTTGGTCTTTCTCTTCATTCTTCATTTTTGCATCTGTAAAAATAAAAGATTTCTCAATCATATGCAAAATGTGTTGAGATACATTGTATGTTTAGAATGAATGTTGTTTTCTACTTTGCCTCCTCAAGTAGTTTCTATCCTGACTAGATCATATTTTGCCCACAACATGGATATGAATCTGTATAGAGAGGAAATATTTGAGTCCTTTATAGGTTTTCCTCTGAGTCAGCTTTCTTCAGGGTCTATAGTTACTGATACCAAGCCAACTCTTAAGTTGTCATTGTACCCTCATCAACAGCAGTGTTTCTCAACCTACGGGTCACATATCAGATATCTGCACATCAGCTGTTTATATTACAATTCATAACAACAGCAAAATTACAGTCACGATAAAGTAGCAATAAAATCATTTTATGGTTGAGGCCATCTCCACAACACGAGGCCTCTACTACGAGGTCACAGCATTAACGAAGGTGGAGAACCACTGATCGACAGGGTGACAAACTACAGCAGAATCAGATCAAATGACTTGTGGAAAATCACAACTTGAACCTTCATCAAATGGATACATGGGTCCTCAGCCATTACCCTATCTGGGACATACTTTCTCTGTATTCTTTACATTTTCTATTTCTTTTACTTCTTGGGAATACCCTTACCTTCTTCCCTTTAGGAAAAAGAAAATCAATCCCATCTCACCTTCTTACTACCAAATGCCTAAGCTCTCCTGTTATCCAGACTTATTATTTCTGCCCCCCTCCCAATAGCAATAGAAAATGTGCCTCTTAGGGACGATTACAGAATTTGTTGGCACTCATTATAAGATGAAAATGATTGCATTGATAAGCTGTGAAGAAAGAGAAGAGTGTTAAGCAAATACAACCCTCCGTGACTGCAGGGCCCTGTTCATTGCCATGGACACTTTTGCTGTTGGTCCTAGTAATGCTCTTCCTTCCAAAGTCTAATGCCCTTGTGGCTCCAACTCCTGTCAGTTTCAAAAAGCTGGCAATACCAGCTACAATTCCATACTCTTTATTTGGCCAACCTTCCCCTCTATCTTGCGTATTCATTTTAAACCACTACCGAATTTAAACATTCTTCCCTGCCCACCTGCAGACAGGATCTCACGATGTAGATCAGGGTAGCCTCAAACTCACCAAAATTATCTGCCTCTGCCTTCCCAATGACGGGATTAAATATATGAAGCTCAGTTGCAACACTGTTTTTCTCTTTCATCCTTTGAAATGTTCCATATTTGGTTGTCTTTATTTAAATGAAATTATTTAAGTCTCAACCATTCCCTCGAACTTTCTCTTAACAAAACCATCTATATAGCATTTTGAAAATAAGTCTGATATTTAGGAGTTTTCATTTGTCAGTTATCTGTTTTTGTTCTTTGTTGTTTTTTTGTTTGTTTGTTTGTTTGTTTTTTGGTTTTTCGAGACAGGGTTTCTCTGTGTAGCCCTGGCTGTCCTAGAACTCCCTCTGTAGACCAGGCTGGCCTCGAACTCAGAAATCCACCTGTCTCTGCCTCCCAAGTGCTGGGATTATGCCCGGCTGTCAGTTATCTGTTAACCAAACTTGGCTATATGAGCTAAAGCCAGCTGGGACTTCAATGTGAGGCCTCCATTTAAACAAATTTACTAAGCTAATCACATGAAGCAGTTCTCAGGTAACATCCAGTTAGCAATACAAAACCGACAATAAACAAAAATATGTAGAGTGTATCATTTCTGAGAAGTGAAAGGGGTTGATGAGGTTATTAAATCAAGAGAATAATACCATACCCTAGCAGTGATGTCATGAGAGCAAACTTCAGAGACCTCGGACCTAGCATCCAAGTCATTAATTAATGACAGTTAATCTTCACTATCAACTTAAGTGGCTCTAGAATTACCCAGGAGATGCAGCTCTGAACATATATGTGAGAGCAGCTCCAGAGAGGCTGAACTCAGTGGGACTTATCCTGAAGATGGCCAGCACTCCTTCACAGCATCCCAGACTGAATAAAAAAGTAAAGTGGCAAAAGCCATCTGAGCACCAATATTCATTTCTCCCTGATTCCTGACTGCAAAGACAACAGGAACAGGCACCTCACCATCCTTCCTGCCTTCTTGCTATTCAAACAGTGAGCCAAACTATATACTTCCTCCTTAATTTGATTGTCTAAGCTATTTGGTCATAGCAACAAGAAACGTCAGAATACTGCTACCAAGAACAGAGCTGCTGTGATAAACCTGGTTATGTGCTTCCCAGACCTTAGCTTTACAACCAGATTTGAGGAGGAAGAGTTTCAAGCTCCATATTGGTGGGGGGGTGGACCCTAGAAGTAACCAACCAACATCTGATTTCCTGAAGGCCTACTCTATGACATGGATGCCTTGGTGATCTGGAACCTTAGACTAGATAGCCCAGGGACATAACATAAAACCAAATAATACTACTCTTAAAAATGTAGCATAATATGACTCCTAATGACATTCTGCTGTACTCATAGATCAGTGCCTTACTCAGCCATCATCAGAGAAGTTTCCTCCTGTAGCAAATGGGAATAAATACAGCAACCCACAGCTAGACATGAGTGAGAAATCTTGGAACATCCATCCCTAATGGGATGACTCCATCAAATCCCTCCCCTTAAAATCTAGAAACTCTACCTAAGAGAAGACAGAAAGAGTGTTAGAGCCAGAGGGAATATAGAGGACACACACACACATACCACCACCACCACCACCACCACCACCACCACCACCACCACCACCTCCACCACCACCACCACCTCCTCCACCACCACCACCACCACCACCACCACCACCACCACCACCACCACCACCACCACCACCAAGGCCC
>JADRCH010000288.1:5215969-5231063 GCA_019843965.1 Rhynchomys soricoides | reverse complement strand
CACCACCACCACCACCACCACCACCACCACCACCACCACCAAGGCCCTCTGAATCAGCAGAATGGCTAAAGCACATATGCCTCACAGAGACTGAGGCAGCATGCACAGGGCCTACATGGGTCTGCACCAGATGGGGTCGTAGAGCTGAAAGGAAAAGTAGACTCATGCCCCTACCCTTAGGTCAGAAGCAATTGCCAAAGGATAGCCACTTCAAGGGAGTCTCACTGAAGAAACAAACTGGTAAGATGCATGCCCAGCAGGGGATGGCCAATTAGAAAGGAACTCAAAGGTATTTTTGGAGGTTCCTTGTTACATAATACTGTGTCAGGGCTTTTTAAAAATTTTATCTTATTTTTTAAACTTTTATTTTATTCATATTTTTTTTCTTGCTCTCTTTTTACCCGACAGGTCCTTTGCCTATATATTTTGGTTTCCAGTTTAGTGGTTTTATGAGATTCCCAAGGGCATGAATGAGTGAATTTATGCTTGTCTGTTTCTTGGGCCTTTTCTTGGGCTCTTTTCCTGTTTCTTTCTTTTGCCCTATTCCAACATATTGGCTTTAGTTTTATCTTATTGTATTTTATTTTACTATTATCCCTTAGAAGCCTGGTTTTTTTCTAATGAGAGACAGGAAGGGAGTGGATCCAGATGGGAGGGGAGGGGGAGGAACCCGGAGAAGTAGAGGGAGGAAAGTGTAATGAGGATTTATTATGTGAGAAAAATCCATTTTCAACAGAACCATTCCTTTCTTGCTATGATTTTGTCAGTTTCTTGGTCATTGCAACGAGAACAGTAACTCATACAAGGAATTCAGTAACTCATAAATCTTCGTATCAGTATGATATAAACTATCCAAGGAAATCAGATAGCATTAGAAGCAAAGAAGCATTGACCAAGTTGTCCAGAGAGTGTACTTTGTACCTTTTATTCTATTAGGTGATTAAAAAGATGAGCAGTAAGAAACCCAGAGTGAAAAAGTCAATGAGGAAAAATAAATGAGAGTAAGGGGTCCAGGGAACCAAAGGAGGAAAACTGTTTAAGGGAAGAAGTAATAACTAGTCATGCTAAACTCCCTGAAAGATTATGCTAGAAAATGGCTAAGAATTGACCAACAACTATAGCCAAGGCAATGGCCCAGACACATGTGTGATAGGATAACATCTTACTAGGGCTAGAGGAAGAATGGAGAAAAGAAAATTAGTAGTCAAAAGAGCAACACATTCTCATGGCTCTTTTCTATGAAACAAAATCAGAGGTGTAAGATCAGCTATAAGATGACTTGGGCCATGAAAGCTTCGGGGTCATGGTCACAGCCGGTTTCTTTTTTGAACGAGTATGGTAGGCATTTCATGGATGCTCGTGGAAAGAACTTCTGAAGGTATGTTTGAAAGAAAAGAGTATCCATAATGTTGTGCATTATGAAATACAAGGCACTCAGTTAGTCCTCAGTCATTTTGTCATCACTGGTTCTGAGCCAACGATACCACAAAACAGCCTTCTGGGAAGAGCTATTAAAACTGGTGATGATTTCATCCTAGACAGTATTGGCTTCTTCTGTAAGTCGAAGAAGCAAATTATTCTGCAAATTACATTCTTAGTTGTGGTTGGTTCGATGAGATAGTGGTATGAAGGCTTCTTACTTATCCTTCTCAAAATCCAACCAGAAACTCCTAACAGAAGAGACAAACAGGATAGCACCTATTGGGAATTACTGATGAGAGTACGAATGGTGCCCATCCCATCTGAGGAGCTATTGGCAATGGATGACTGCTGGGGGGGGGGTGAGAGTCAGTTTTCCTCGGGGATGTGTCCCATACTCCAGCAGATGTCCTTCACCCATGCACATAAGGGTAGCACTAGGGGGACTCAGTGAATCTTTGTTTTTGTTTCTGTCTTTGCTTTTCAAGAGGATGTGAAGTTGTAAGGTAGAAGTGTGGGAAGATAAAGGAAGAACTGAAGGAGAAGGAATACAAGCATATTTATCAAAATACATTCTATGCACGTGTGAAATCCTCAAACTTTAGAATATCTTCTTTTAATATATCTCACACACACACACACACACACGCACACGCGCACACACACACACACACACACACACACACACACACATATTAAATTCAGGAGACTCTCCATGATGATATGTTGATAAAGCTGGTGCTAAGTTTAATGGTCTTAGAGCTAGAAACTGTCATGTCCTTGTTTTGCATAGAACCTGTTAGGACTTAACTATGAGTAACTTTTACAACACAACAGTGTCCACTCTGGGCTCCTTTTCTTTCTTACAGTAATTCTTTCCATATGTATTGAAGACAATCTGCTCATGTGGTTTACCAGAAACGAACCGGTTCAGGGTTTGGAGATTTAGCTCAGCATTTGCCTAGTAAGTGCAAGTCTCTAAGTCCTAGGCTCCAAGAAAAAGAAAAAAATGGGACCTGTCATCTATAAGAAAATATTTTCTCCTTTATAGCATAAAGTGTATCTTGAAACGTCATGTTCAACTATTTAAAGCATATGCATGTAATAGAGATCTCTAATGAGATATGGAGGTAAACAAAATCTTTACTCATCTAACTCAAAATTTCCCTCCCTTCAGCTAATCTCTCTCTGTAGACGCTATCACACTGAGCTCAGTTATCCTAGGGGTTATCACTCATTTTCCTTCTTCATCTCTACGATACACAAATTCCTTAGCAAGTCCTTCTGTATCTGCCTACCGGACACCGCCTAACCCACCCCTTTCTCCGTTCTTCCTACCCACTCAATGCCACCATGTTTCACCTGCCATGGGTTAGCCAAGCTTTGCTTTCCTCCCTTAAAGAGATGTTTGTCATGGGTTAATTAAGATATTACTAATCTGGGTCAAATCTTATGATATAGGATGCTTATAAGAAAATACATCTGCACTGAGAAAAAGTGGGGGGTGGGAATAGGCTAGGCATGCAGCTCAATAGAAAAGTATGTGCCTAGCTATGTGAGGCCCATAGTTCAATCCACCCACAGTCACACAAAAGAATATATTAAAATAAATAAATGGGTGAATTAGTAAGTACCTTGAAGGGAACCACAACACTGGGCTGCCCTACAAACCATGATCCTGCTGACTGACCATGTCTCTTCTAGGGAAGCAAGGAGCAGTGGAGAAAGACTTGGTCCACTGCTCATGTGGCACACAGGGCTTCTGGAACTCCCTTGACCTTGTCTCCCTAAAAAGTCCCCTGGTGAAAGGGAGACACACAGAACTGACCCCATGTCTGCCTTACCACCCTCATGAAGGGTCCCATGAAAGAAGACTGTGTACTTCCCCAGCTGCCTCTGAGTTTCTGTAACTGTACACCTCTGAGTAGGCTGGAATTACATGTTTCCTTGTGGATCCAAAAGCTTCATTTGGCCTAAAGAGATTTTTCTAATGGGAGTTTTACACCCATAATCTAACATAAATGCTGCCTGCCACCCTTTTCCATTTCATAGTTAAAGAAAAAATCCTTAAACATAAATCAGATGCCAACTCATCGCTAGACATCCTCTCGTTGGAAATGAAAATCCTTGTCTCTACTCACCTTTTTAAAGTTTCACAAGATCTGGCCCTTGCATCCGTGCCCAAGGTTATCTTGAGGATCGTGTTCTCTCTCACTCACCCTCGACCCCCAGGGGCCAGTTTTTATTTCCAGACTACATCAGCAGTTTATTCTGCATTCCTTATTCTGCCTTCTCCTCTATCCCATCTCCTTATAGCTGGATTATTATGGTATGCACAGAGGAGTCATTGAACTTTTATATATTTTTAAGTATTTTAAAAATTGTGGGTTTCCTTGAGAGCTTCATTCATTCACAGTGCATCTGAGAATTTAGTTCTCGTGTACTGCAACTGAGAACTTCATTTATGCACAGTGTGTCTGAGAACATCATCTGTGCACACTGTCTCTGAGAACTCCATGCGCACTGCATTTGAGAACATCATTCATGCACACTGCATCTACTCGTCACTCCTTTCTCCAAGCTCCTTCCTTCCCCACACAAATTCATAACCTTTTTTATTATCACATGTATATACACATACAAACATAATTACATACTATAATATATGTATGCGTACTTGTATCTATAACCTACTGAGTCTATTTGGCTTTGTGTGTGTGTGTGTGTGTGTGTGTGTGTGTGTGTGTGTCCATGTGTTCAGGGCTGACCACCAGGGATTGGGAAAATAAAGTGGGAAATCCTCTCTAGCGGTAACTGATTCTCTATCAGTGGGCACTGACCTCCCAAAGATCTACCTAATGGAATTAGGTAGAGGAATTTCCCCTCTGTCTTGGTGTATAAACTGATGCTGTCATTATGTCATTATTTTTGTTTGAGAAAATATTACACTGTAGCTAGCACAGGCTGTCCTGGAACCTATTATTGTTATAGGATATTTCACCTGTTTCTAGTTAGAGTACAGCTCAGTCCTTAGCCTCACCTTTAATCCTCCTGGCTGGAGTACATACATGCACTTAGCACACACCTTCAGTCTCAAACAATGAAGGTAAAGTTACTTTGTAAAGTAAGCTCCATGTTTGAATGTGATGCCTAATTGAGGGGCAGACAAAGTGATGAATCAGAGAAAGATTTGACAGAGAAGGATATGCCCAACTCTTACGAGAAGAGAGAGGAAAGAGAAGCTACTTAAGGGAGAGACAGACAGTGCAGGAGGAAGGGAGTGCAGTACAAGATACAGTGGAGTTCCTGGAGAGGTGTACAGTAGGTTTGAGAGAGAGTAGAGCAACACAGAGGGGGAGGAGGCCATTTTTACTGGTAGAGTTTTACAGCAACAGATTGAGGAAAGAACAAGGTGGACACAAGACATATTAAGCAAGAGAATGAGAAGGAGCTAGAAGGCTAAGAAAGATTGCTGGAGTTAGTTTCAGGCCAAACAGCAATTCTGGAGAAACTGAGAGAAATCAGACTGGGAGAGGGGTTTGAGCCAGAACAGCTAGGTTGAACCAGCCAGAGCTCAAAACAAACTAGAAACGGTGAACTTATCTAGCAGTAAGTCACAGAGGCTGACAACATTCTAGGTCTAGATAAGATTGTACAGAGGCTAGAAGCTTCCAGGACTAGGCCTAGGTTGGCAGACTGAGACAGCAAGCCTTCCAAATGACAATTATACAGGAGATTAAAAAGTACATTACACTGTGTATTCCAGGATAACAACAGTCTAATAGCAATCCTCCTGCCTCAGCCTCACAAGTTATTCTGATTTCAGTGATGGCTGCTCTGATTTCTATTGTAATGTAGTCACTGAGGAACTCTCTACAAAGCACACATCCAGTTTTCTGATAAAGCATATCATTGTTAGACTATATTTTTACTCATTAAAAATCTAGCACTCTTGTTGGACGATAAAATCTGTGACAGTTGGAGTTAACATCTGCCCTACTCACCACTAGGGTCTCTAGCATCTAGCAGTCATAAAATTGAATGGTAGATGACATAGCAATGATAGAAATAAGAAAAGACACTTTGTGACTCTGATCATCTCCCATCGCCTCTTGCTATGTTAGAAGATACAGAAGTCATCAGGTTCTCAAACTTGAAGTGGCAGATTAAGACAGACAATGAACTAGTTATGAGCCACATACTCAGATCCAGTGCAATGATTAATATTCATGATTACTTAATTCTGTACTGGAGGTTGAACCTAGAATCCTAGCATGTGGTCATGCACATCCAGTAGACAGAACACCAGTTCTACGTTCACCTTTAGGACATAACCATGAAATTGCCTAGTTTCAGAAAGGCACAGAAATCCACTTAAACCTGAGAGCTTTTGGTCAAGAAGAAGAGATAACATTTATAATTGGTTAAAAGGCTGCTCCAGAGAAAAAGTTTAAAAAGGAGAGACAAAGCAAGGGCTTCATTTCCGAGGATTAGGAGTTTTACCTTCCTTCATGGCCAAGGCCTCCAGCTTCAGCGGAAGATCAGAGGATCCACCTGTAGCCAGTGAACTCTGGATGTCGGGTAAGGCATTGCGGCGGCCTGCCCTTGCTGAAGATGCGAAGCTGGTGATCACAGATTCCACATCAGTCATCTCCGATGAATCTGTCCTCATCACAGAATCTATAGATAGAATGTATACATTAAAAAAAAAAAAGAGCCTGTTCACAAGTAAAAGGTCATCTCAGAGATCAATGGCTACATCAAAAGCGCTACAGGCTTGAAGAGCTGATCTCGGGTGGCACAGTAACAGTGTCTGCGCCTTGGCTCTAGGATGCCCACGTGAGCATTTGCTGAATAGGGCAGGAAGTACTTCTGAAAACCAGATTGCTATAAATAACCCTGGATCCCAGAGCACCACTTGAACGCTTGAGGGTGTAGCAGGCCTGGACTTTTGTTCTGCTTTTTCTATGGAAGAGTCAGCCAACCCAGGGCTTGGCAGCCAATGAAGACAGACTAAAGTGGCCACTCCCGGAATATTTGTTTGTGGTTCTGAAACCAAATCACTGTAATTGTGGGGACTAAACAAAGCATGTTTCCTTACTCTTTAGAAATAAATTCTATTTTGTATCTGAGGCTTTTCCCTCCACAGTTGTGAGGTCATTTGTGCAGATTCAGATAGGTTTCAGTAGGCTCAGGTTTACGCTAGGCACAGCTCTGCTTGCTGTTGAGTGGACACAGTGATTGTCAGCACCTGGCAATGACGCCTAGTAATCCTCCTAGTAATGATCCTTCTCTGACAATTCTTAAGAAACCATTTGTGGTACAGGAGGCAGCAGTTTATTACATATTCTGAAAAATCTAAACTGGCCATCTTTCAAATACGATTTTTTTTTCCCCTAGGTTTTCCTAAGAACTGATTCTGAGCTGTAATTCGGAAGCTGTGACAGCAGAAGATATTTGCTGAATTTTCCTAGTAGGTATCATGTGTGTGCGTGTGTGTGTATGTGTGTGTGTATGTGTGTGTGTATGTGTGTGTGTATGTGTGTGTGTGTATGTGTGTGTGTGTGTGTGTGTGTGTGTGTGTGTGTGTGTGTGTGTGTGTGTGTGTGTGTGTGTGTGTGTGTGTGTGTGTGTGTATGTGTGTGTATGTGTGTGTGTATGTGTGTGTATGTGTGTGTATGTGTGTGTGTATGTGTGTGTGTATGTGTATGTGTGTGTATGTGTGTGTGTATGTGTGTGTGTATGTATATGTGTGTGTGTATGTGTGTGTGTGTGTATGTGTGTGTGTGTGTATTCAGGGTTAACTTTTTATTAGGTTTTTTTTTTTTATGAATTCACATCATGCATCCCAATCCCCTCATACCCACCCTCTACCCTTACAACCTCCCCCTCCAACAGAGAAGAAAGCATCTTGTTGTGGAAGCTCTAGTGTGTCACAGTGTGTCCATACTACTTTGCTTGCAAATGTTCATTGCAACAACCTATCATAGGTGGTGAGGGACAAAGGAGGGAAGGAGGGCATCTCTCCCTCATCCATGCATCACAAGCAGACAAGAGGCAGGACCAGCTCTCCTGTCATTACCCCCTCGGGTCTGATCGCCTTCAATCCCCATGCCATAGCTCTACTGTGCTGCCCTGGTGAGGTGCAAAGCCTGCTCTCCCAAGTGCTGCAGCAGGTGAGGGGCAAGGCCCACTTTGCTCTTCTCTCATGACTCCAGGGTCAGATCTCCCACCAGTCACCAGCCATGGGTGCCAGCTCTCCTACATTCACACCCTTGGGGCCAGCTCACTGTTATCCCCATCACTAGGGCCAACTCTACTGTGTAGCTCAGGTGAGGTACAAGGCCCACTCTCCCTAGTGGAGTTGTGAGGGTGTCAAGCAGATGTCAGGGACATCTCTCCTGCTCCCATGCCTCCTGAGCTAGCTCTCTCATGGATGCCCAGACAAGGGATGGGGCCAGTTCTGCACAGCCCTCTGACCTGTCCCGGGGTTCAATCCCAGACCGGGAAAGTTTGCCTGACCTTTGGTGATAAAAAAGACACCCTGCAGGGTTTTTGTACTCAGAGGTTTTTGAAAGCACAGGTTTATACTTTCTGACAAATTACCTCAGAACACAAAATGTGCTCAGTGTCTACCAAAAGATGAATTTAATCCTCTTTGGTATTTATGATAGAGAACACTCTGGCCTGAAGAAACCAAGCCAGCCTTCTCATAGTAGTTGAAGGATCGCTTTTCATAGACAATCGATTACCATTAAGAAAATGCTAATAACAAAATGAGAGTATGCACAAATGCTACATCTGGAATAAGGAACACAGCTGTTGTCCATTGTGTGTAAGAATTCATGTGATGCCTATGTGTTCTCAGGAGCTTTGTGGTTTGCAGACACAATCTGGAATTAGACTTTCAGCTGTTTGATACTTGCCGAGTGTCTGGCATTGATGACTCAGAGAAGTATAATGAACACTGGACTATTAGTTCAAAAGAATACACTTGATTACAGAGTTACAAGGTGACAGTGGGCAATTCGTTTCAATTTATAATTCACAGTTTCACTTCTACAAATCAGCGATGACAATCAACCTGTCTGATTTACAGGATTATCTAGACAAATAATGGGTAAACATCTCTCTGTTCCTGTAAGAACAACTGACGAGTGTCTATTTGCATCATTGGTCATCTCTCCCTATAGTTTATCCGACCTTCCTCCTGTGTATCCTCATTTTTCTCAAAAGGAGGACCTTCTTACTAGAGTTCTCTTGAACTTTCTAACAGAGACATCAGTATTTCTTCAATAATATCTGTAGATATTTTGTATCTATCAGTTCATTACATTTCGCTATAATCCTATAAGTTAATGAGGTATGATCTAGATTTTAAGTATGTAGCCATTGGGACTGAGAGATCCCATGACTGACTTAAACTTGCATAACCATTAATCTAACATTGTATAGAAGCATATAGTCCAGTTAACCCTGAAATCAAAATGCCATGGATTATTAAGAAGAATTATAAAATCCTGGTGATATATGCAGATAGCTGCATGTATGCTTCCTTTAGATACTGTTCTTCATTAACTTTGAACAGGGAATTTTCCCTTTTCCCTGTTTAAAATTCTCCTTCTGCCTTGTACCATGGGCATGTGCATGTATGGGCATGGGCATGTGCATGGGTGTGTGTGTGTGTGTGCGAGAAAGAGAGAGAGAGAGAGAGACAGAGACAGAGACAGAGACAGAGAGGGAGATAGTGTGAGACAGACACAGGCATTATCTTAAATATTTGGTAGTTTGTAAGAACCCCTACCCATGAGGAATTGATTCCAGCTAAGGTTTCTTATCTATAGCTTGTGAAGAAGTGGGTGATACCATCTTGAAAGTAGAGTTGGTCTCAGGCCCCAACTCTATCCACAGTCAGTTAACATTGCCTCAGACATTATGGCCATGTTCAAATGACAAAAATCATCTCTCCATGTAACTGGAAACACACTATGATTGGCTTGGTGGCCCAGACCTTGATTTCATGCTTGATCGTCCATAGCCTTAAGGCTAAAGATAGCAACAGATATAAAAATATTAAAATTAATATTTTAAATATTTAAATATTATGTTACATAAAATGATACATTTCTTACAAGTAAGTGTCTTAGTCAGGGTTTCTATTCCTGCACAAACATCATGACCAAGATGCAAGTTGGGGAGGAAAGGGTTTATTCAGTTTCCACTCCCATGCTGCTGTTCATCACCAAAGGAAGTCAGGACTGGAACTCAAGCAGGTCAGGAAGCAGGAGCTGATGCAGAGGCCACAGAGGGATGTTAATTACTTGCTTGCTTCCCCTAGCTTGCTCAGATGGCTTTCTCATAGAGCCCAAGACTACCAGCCCAGGGATGGCACCACCCACAAGGGGCTCTCCCCCCTTGATCACTAATTGAAAAAATGCCTTACAGCTGGATCTCATGGAGGCATTTCCCCAAGGAAGGCTCCTTTCTGTGTTAACTCTAGCTTGTGTCAAGTTGACACACAAAACTAGCCAGTACAGTAAAAGTTATAAAGTTATATTTATCTTCTATCAAAAGAGAACTTCTAATTATGTTTATATTTTGTATATTTTACACAAATCTCAACTTGAATATTAAATATTAAAAGAGAGTTTCTGAAAGATGGATACAGCCTTCAATGTGGAAGCAGAGTTCTAGGCCCTTGTTAAGGTTTGGTTTTTGCTATGTATTGAAATGTTAAATACAAGCCTCCGAGGCCTGGTTGCCCCAGTAACAAGAGAATCCACATGTAGACCCCATGATGCTATGTAACCTTGCCCCCTAGGTTATCTCTGATTGGTGAATAAAGATGTCTGCAGCCTATAGCTGGGAAGGAGGATAGGCAGGGTTTTCGGCTCCTAGGCTTGTTGTTGGAATCAGGAGAGTGCAGGGGTGGGTGGGAGAGGAAAGATGGACAGAGAAGACATCATGGGGCAGAAATAATAAAAACAGCCCTGCAGGCTGGTCAATTGGAGTTAAGAGCTGCCCAGATGGAATATGGCAATGCTTTAAATGGAGAAGTAAATTCTAATGGTTTAGAGGGTAGATATCTGCCATAAAGGCTTTTTATAAACATAAAGGTTGTGTGTCATTGATATGGGAACTGAATGATCAAAGGTGGGGTAGAAGCCCCTGTCTGAGATTAAATAGTTACTGCAGCAGGCCTGAGATTTTGCTATGTGGGAGTTGCTCCTTTTGCCTTTAAATTAGTATGCCATGCTGCGATTTCCTAAACAAAAACATTACAAATCTATCTGAAAGTGTGCCAGCTACATTCAGTAAAGAGGATCTTACTGAATAAGAGAAGGTCAGAGCTGGCAGGCCATGGAGAGCCAGCAACCAGGCTGCCTTTCTGTTTACATTTGCATCCATCTCTTCTCAGATCCTGGGGCTCATGCTGACCAAGATCCCCACTACTCACAGACCAGAGAGCTCATCATCTCAGACCTCAGAACTATGGGAAGATGGGGCATTCTATGGTGGAAAGCTCTCTATCCTTCTGATCCAACATGTGGTGGCTTACAGACAGGTTGCAGGGCCCTTGGTTCTGGCTTTAGTATTGGGCTCTTTGCGTTCTCTGGCAACAGGCTCCCTGTGGTGCTGGACATAACTGAAAAGTCCATTATAAACTGTGTACTTCATGCTATTAATTTTATACTGCTAGGTTAAGGAGGAAGTGTCAGCTCTACAGACAAACGCGCCCATAGTACGTCTCTGAAATATGAAAGAAATATTTGTATCGCAGGAACAAAAGAGGGAATAATAAATATAAAGTAATCTCGACTTTGTACAAACGTTAAAAAAAAAAAGGACCTATTTGGGAACTGAAGACAGAACAAGGACCATATCAACCTGTTTTTAGTTCCTTCGATACATTTTAATGTGTAAAGACGGAACATATATTACTTTTATAGTACAGAAAGATTGAAGCAAGACAAACTACAGACAGCAGACAATTCCAGCACAGAAAGGTCCTCACAATACTACTTGGAGCATATAAAGAGAAAATCACGAAGTGAATGTTCCTGCCTTCCCTAAATGGCCATTTTATGTCTCGTTTTTCTAGGCAGTAGTGCTTTTTTATATTTAGTAAGGAATGGTATACGTAGAAAGAGAACTGCTCTCTTTCAATGCTTTGTGAGATTTACAAAAACATAGCTCATAGGAAGATGAGTTAATACAACCAAGGGAAATAAACCTGAGATAAGCTTCTAGGTATTTTAGATCCTGCAAGCCTAAAAAGCTAATTACATGAATGCTTGCTAACCAAGGTGGCTGACTCACTCTCAAAGCTTCCTCTTCGTCATTTTCAGAATTAACAGAGGAGTCTAGCTGAGTTCTGCTTTGTCAACTAACTGTGCTGCTTGCACGAGCTGGAACCATTTTAACATTAAAAGATTCCACCGAGGCCATGTCTTCCCAGTGAGGTAAGGCCATTTGTATTGCCTTGGACATACTTGATCTTACTTGAAAATATAGCTTTTAACAAAAGACCATAATACAGTCGTGTATACATGCACCCCAGCTGCTTTGCAGTCTCCAAAATATGGAGGGTAAAGTGTAAGAACAAATGGAGACAGTAAGATGTTCAAGGTGAAGAGAGTACTACACGCATACATACATACTACATAATGTATGCATATACACACTTAACACTAAAATCCCAGTAGACTCAGGAGAACACTTGTTGAAAGTGTGGCTACAAACACATCTTACAGCTTCTGTACCCATAGACTGTACAGTGCACCCTCTTTCTCCCACCAGCCTTTCTGTGGATGTCTTTACTTGAAGCTGAGAATACAAGCAGGCTCATAGTTCACTTCTTTTCTCATCTCTGGATACCTGTCACCCCACTTCCCACAGTGAAACCACTACTTATTCCGTGCATAACACCTCAAATAATTTTTTTAGCAGCTAATTTAGTTCTTAGAGGGGCAGCATGAGTCAGACTGTCTGGGGAAAGGAACACCTAGAATAACGACAGCAGCAAAAAAGGAATTCTAAACAGTATGTGTGGGAAAGTGAGAGGTTTTCTTGGACAAAAGCAAAGAGAAACAGAGAGATACTGGTCTCAGCTGACACCGAGGGAGGAAGGACAAAACTCCGTGATAGAATGAAGGCTTAGTATGTATGAGGCTTCAGCAATAAACTTTCCATGGAAAGGGAGAGAGGAAGGAAAGGGAGAGGAGGAGGTTTTATTTATAGCTTTCCAGCTCTCTCTCTCCCTTTTGTTTGTTTTTGTTTTGTTTTTGTTTTTGTTTGTTTTGTTTTTCGAGACATGGTTTCTCTGTGTAGCCCTGGCTGTCCTGGAACTCACTGTAGACCAGGCAGGCCTTGAACTCAGAAATCCAACTGCCTCTGCCTCCCAAGTGCTGGGACTAAAGGCATGCGCCACCAGTGCCCGGTTCCAGCTCTCAGTATCTTTATACTTTGTTAGTTTTCTCCAGTTCTCTGTTGGTAGAGATACTTATTTTGTGGTTTCCTGTTTTGTGTACACACACCTCCTCTAAACATGGTGAAAGACACAGGATAGTTGCTTCTTTTTGAGTACCAACAGATCAGATATTTATCCATGTAATCACATGCAAACCTGTTGGATTTGAGTGGTGTCCCGAGTCTGCCCCAGGGCTCGGGCCACTGGGGGAGGTGAGATACGGGAAGTTTGACCTCGCTCACCCCACCACACCACCAGGCGGGTGTCTGGCTGTGAGAAGCTGTGGGACACCTCCCAGGGGTGGGGGAACACTGCCTTCGGTCAGAGGACTACACGGAGCCGTCTCCGTCTGGTTCTCGGGCTATTGGGCATCCCAGGCGCCACTGGATGCCACCACAAAAGAGCTGAGAATGGAGTGGGGGCCTGCGGGCTATATCTAGCCCGGACAGAGGGGGAAAGGCAGGGAGGAGCCTGGCTGGGTCCCACTGGGGACTGAGTCTTTAGCTTGTCGGCAGCAGCTAGCTGGCTTGGTTTAGTGGAAACTGTGATTGGGAGCACTGAGAGGCCTTCTGCAGAAGACTAGACCACCAGCTCTTTAGAGGAAGGTCTGTTCCATTGTTCCCCTCAGATCCAATGAAATGAGACAGTGCGTGGTTTTAGGGCGTTTATTGTCATGGCAGAGAGTGGCAATGAGTGAAACTGTAACCCACTTTCTCAGGGCAGGCCTGAGGTTAAAATACCTTTTGCAGGGGGGAGTGGCTGGGAAGGGGAAGGGGAGTTTATTGGCTAAGCCTCTAGGTACCTCATTAAAATGGAGATGTCTTGAGGCTATGTGAGGACACATCTACTTGTGGAGGGGTTTGGGGCATTGCCCTTAATGTGACTGATGGTCACAGACCTATGGAGAGCTGCAGCCTCGTGTTAGGAGCCTGGGGCCCAGGAGCATGGCAAAATGCCTACAGTCTCTTGTATCGTTATCCCCTGCTGGAGACCCCCTACTGGGTCTCCAGGGTTTTAAATCTTAGCTCAACCAGAAACCAGGCTGCTTTTCATGGTCCTACACAAACCCTGCACCATCCCACAAACCCCAAAATGAGACATAGTCTGCACCATCCAGCCACCTTTTTTAACCTCAAGTCCTAATGTCACAAAATTAAGTAAAAGATGTGAATCTTTTGACACACCAATTCAACCAAGTGACAACTCCATGTTAGGCTAAACAGGGATTAGAAGTATTTGCATATGTATAAAATTACATTCGTACTTGAAGATATGCCTCTTTGAAATCCCTCCATTTGTGGCATATCTATGTCTCTAGTATAAGACAAAAGTAAGTGAAATTTCACTTTACATTTTTAATGTTCCGATTTTTTGCTTGCAGTAACAAATTCTCAACAAATATTCATATCCATATTAAAGTTCTTTTAGAACAGAACACGTTTAATCAATTAAGCATTTAGTGCTCAAATCCAAACAATTTTATTCTCCAACAACCTTCCAGATGACCTCGTACATAAATCTGAATACCTTTCCAATACTGTAATACGCCCTGTTTCAAAACAGGACTACTTATGATGATAATATGAAGTGAAATGGAGTATGATAAATACTTCAGTACATGGTGCAGGATGCTTAGCTATGTGTGTGGTGGGGTAGGGAGAGGGGATCCTCTTTATAAATAACTCTAGAGGCCAATCTGCTATGAGGCCTCCTCAGATCCATTGCAGCTGATGGAAGGAACAGTTGAATCCAAACTTAAGTCGACACAAAGGCAACTTGCCCAACTCTTCCCAAGTCCAGATGGTATCTTTCTTTCATTGCCATCATGTTTCCTCATGCTCCAATCCTGAGCAGAAGAAAGCAGCCACCGATGAGGAGAAAATAACGCTTCTAATACACTAAAGTTCTCCTAAAAGACAAGCTTGCTTTCCCTTTAATACATGATCTGTCCCTACCTACCCCCAGTGCTGTAGAGATTGAAACTAGAGCTTCGTTTGGGGTGTATGTGTGTGTGTGTGTATGTATGTATGTGTGTGTGTCTGTGTGTGTGTATGTATGTGTGTGTGTCTGTGTGTGTATGTGTGTGTATGTATGTGTGTGTATGTGTGTGTGTATATGTGTGTTTGTGTGTGTGTATGTATGTGTGTGTATGTATATATGTGTGTGTGTCTGTGTGTGTGTTTGTGTGTATGTGTGTGTGTATGT
>JADRCH010000288.1:5187632-5215869 GCA_019843965.1 Rhynchomys soricoides | reverse complement strand
TATGTGTGTGTGCGTGTATAGATATATCATTTTTATGTGTCTTTGTGTGTTGTATGTGCTGGGCAACATCTAGAACACAGACATTTTTACTTCCCCTTTAGATGAGTGCCATTCCTTCTAGCTGTAAACCACAGTATGGCATCCTCCTGTTTTACAATATCTATCACTTTAGCGGTTCTTTTCCCACTTTCTAAGAGATCCAAATTGGGAAGAAAAAAAATATATAGCAAGAATTAGAAGGAACCATTCTCATGATAGAAAGAAGACAGAAAGAAAGAAATTTGAAAAAACAGGGTTCAAAACTGAAGGGACACCACACCAGTTACTGTTCAGTTAGGGACATGGAGAGAAGACAGGAATTCCCAGTTTTGACTGGTGACTCACGAGAACCACATGCTGAGCAGCTCAGCTCCACCAGGTGAGCAGAGGAGGACAAGGTTTATTCCCACCAGAAGTGGGTGTGGCTCCACAGGGAGCAAGCTAATGGGGGTTAGAGACTGACCTGCGTTCTGCCCCAGCTCACCCTTTTCCCTTCTAATTGCTTCATGACACAAAACATCCTATTTCACAACAGGAACAAAGACGCTCAAACCTCACATTTGCACTTGTGGGGGAAATGATACAGTTGTAGAATTCTTAGAACTGACTTGCGCTCACCTCAGGTGGGTTGGCTTCTGGGTTAATGACATAGCTTTAATGTCAAATGACAGTGGGTGACATCAGTAGAGAGGAGAGAAGGAGAAGTTAACATAACCATCATGGTCACACTAGAAATGTTTTTGTGTTCTTCTGATTCGTGTAAAACCTGGGGGGAAAGCTGCTCAACAAATTCACTAAACAAATGTGAATCACAAGCTGATACCTATACCAACTGTGAGCCAGCCAGAAGTAAACTTTACTTTCACCTTTCAAAAGAATGAGATAAAAAACAAGACTATAAGTAAAGGGATCAACCACAAAGTGGATTTTGGTATGCTACCACATTCAAATAGCTCCGCATGAAGGCCATAAGCTAGGAAAATGCAGGGCCATAGGTGTGTGGGAGTGTGTGCGTCTGTTTGTGTGTGTGTGTGTGTAACAAACATTAATTATCATTTGCAGAATAATAATTAATGCAAAACTCTTGCAGCATCAGCGTTTATCCTCAGCCAGGCATTCAGTATTTCTATGCTCTGACACAAGCCTTCTTTGAAAGGGATTCATTAATACTAAACTGGACAAACTGGCTGACCAAAAGTCAATAGTATAACCCATGTCATCGGCTGTCTGTCTTTAGAGACTTAATCACAGGACTGTTTAACAGAACACTGGTGTTCACGACAAAACTCTATCATAGCCCTGATAGCCCTGGTAATACACTTCATCTGTGTAGTTACTAACCAGGAACATTTGGAGACACTGGCTGCTTGAGTCCAAGAGAGTAAAATGAGTTATATCAAATTATTTTTATATTAATAATAGGACTTTAGTCAGCAGAGAACTTCAAAGTTTTGCTGAAAGTCAAAAGACTATAAAAATTATCATGAGTCAGTTTTGGGGATGTTTCCTTTTAGATAATCGGCCTTTCAATTTCCGTATGTGGACTACATACATGAGAGGACCACATTGGAGGCAGGTATGACTTAATGTGGGTCACTACTGGGTACTAGAATCCTTAAGAACTCATGCCAATGCTCAAAGTGTGCATTGAAGTCCTCATTTGAAATGGTTTTCTGTGTGGTACTTCAAAACATACACAATATATATTGAATGTTTATATTCACATATAAGTATATTATATATAAAATATATATATATATACTATAATGGATATTATATTTGTATGTGTATATTATTTCTTGTATATAACATTTATATAATTTATATATATAATATATTGAAATGTCTTACCTATATGTCAACTTATTTATATATTGTGTATAATAATGTACATATTATGTATATTATATACACATGCATATATATGCATATATTCACATATATGTATATTGTATAGATTCACATATAAATATGTATATTTATATATTATATTACATACATTTATATATTTAATATGTATATTATTTTTAGTAATAAATCTTATTTTATCCATTTAATGACGAATTTCTCAGAATGTATCTTACTCCCTCTGTAACTGAATATAATTTTCATCTTTTTCCCTGGCTGAAGAGAAAAGAGAAAAAAATGATTGCACCCTCTTGAGCTCTGGTTTCTTTTTCAATTGTAAGAGAGGAAAGCATTTTAATGTTTGATCAATTGAAAACAATAATCAAAATCACATTAGCAAAATTTTAAGTATTTCGAGGACTTTTTTAGGTCATATATTAAAATCAAAACAAAACAACAATAATACAAACTCAAACGAATAGCAAATGACAAGAAAAAAATGTGTATTTAAAATATTTTTTCTCAAATTATGTGTATATTAACCTATAATCAAGCTAAGTAGATGAAAATATATTCAATATATTCGAATGGACTGCACAAAATCTTTTGCAAAGAAAAAATGTCACTATATTTTTATTATGTAAATACAATGAGTTCATGAAAAATGATATCCAAAATATGCTTTTATAAGCAAGTGAAAAATGATTTTGAAACTTGTACAAATCTATTACTTTTAAAAGTGAGAGGAAACAATCTGGTAAGAGACCTAGATTGAATGAAGGGCAGTGGTCTAGTGTGGGTAGAGCCACTGTGACTTCTTGTCTTCTCTTCCAGGGTCATTGTTTTACAAACTTCCTGTAGTGACGATTTTTTTAAATGATACATTTCCCTTAGTCTTTGAAATTACAATCTACTCACGTCCTTTCTCCCTTCCTCTCCTACCACCACTCACACACACCCTCGCACTCTCTCACATTCGTGGCCTCTTTGTAATCATTGTTATATAGATCCATATAAACGTTGATAATAGGGACACTGACCAAATCATGCTGAACATGCACAGTTTTTAAGCTCTTCAGTGAAAATTCTCTTAGGTGATCCTGTGTTGTAGGGTTGCTATTACTAAGTCTATTTTAAAGAAAGAGGAGCTGAGAAGCCTTGAAATAACTCAGCTTCAGCCTAGAAAGACCATCCTCCATCCACCTGCATGAATTCTTCAGTTGCACCTCCCAGAACAGTTACAGAGGGCAGCCTGTCTCCTCTCACCCTTGTCTTACTGAGCATCTGCAAAGTGCTTTGCCTGGGGCCAGATTCTGAGGAAATAGTGACAACAGACTAAAACACTAAAACGTGTAATATACACAGTAGCAACACCCATGTGTAAAAGATAAGTCCCCACTAAGGAAGGAAAAGCCTAGCCCACATAGACTGTTACTGAGTTGGGGCATACTCATTACTGGAATTCTTATTACAAAGAAACAAATGTCATTAAAATGCATGAGTAGGTCTTTTCCTGTGGGCACTGGGGAACCCTGAAAACCTCCCAGTTACATAGGCAAGATGAGTATGAGAAGAATTATCTGGAACTAGAGACTAGTGTCAAAGATTGCCATTAGAAGCTACTAGAAAAAAGGGTTTTCTCAGTAAACCTACCGTAAAACATACCATTTACAAATGCAGTGACCAAGAATAGCTTCATATTAAAATTAGGACAAAAATAAAGACCTTAAACTCTCAGACCAGATGACTTATTAGAAATAGAATGTAAACAATAAATACCGCTGGGTATACTTCACATAAAAATTCAATAAGTATGCTACAAATAGTATCAAATATAGTTTTCATCTAGAAGTCTTTGCATTGTAAGTATTTTCATTAAGTTGAATGTTACCTAGCCTTTTTCCCTTGCTGCTTTAAATATTTTGTTCTTCTTCTGTAGAATTTGTGTTCTGACAAGGCTGCCCATTCTCTCTGTCTATTTAATACAGTACTTGAAGTCCTAGCTAGAGCTATAAGACAACTAAAGGAGATCAGGGGATACAAACTGGAAAGTATCACTATTTGCAAATGATATGACAGTACACATAAGTAACCCTAAAAATTGTACCAGAGAACTCCTACAGCTAAAAAACACTTTCGGCAAAGTGGCTGGATAGAAAATTAACTTTAAAAACATCAGAAACCTTCCTTTATACAAATGAAAGACAGGCCACGAAAGAAATTAGGGAAATAACATCCTTTACAATAGTGACAACTACTGTAAAATACCTTGGTGTAACTCAAAGCAAGGGAAAGACCTATATGACAAGAACTTTAAATCACTGAAGAAAGAAACTGAGGAAGATATCAGAAGATAGAAAGCCCTCCCATGATCGCGGATCAGTAGGGTGAACATAGTGAAAATGGCCATCCTAGCAAAAGCAATCTGCAGATTCAATGCAATCCCTATAAAATTTCCAATACAATTCTTGACAGACAATTGAAAGAACAATTCTCAACTTCATAGGGAAAAGAAAAACCAAAATCAAACCAAACCAAACCAAACTAACATAAAAAGAGTATAGCTAAACAATTCTGAACAATAAAAGAACTTCCAGAGGTATCACCTGACCTCAAGCTGTACTACACAGCAATAGTAATAAAAACAGCAGTGGGGATATGGAACCTGAAAAGGCCACCTCCTGTAGCCAGGCAGGAATCACATTGGAGCCATAGGGACACCAACTTTATGCCCAAAATTTATTCTGTCTACAAGAAGTGCAGGGAAGGGGATAGAGCAGAGACTGAGGGAATGGCCAACCAATGACTAGCCCAACTTGAGACCCACTCCATGGGCAAGCACCATCTAGCATGACTGTCCTGAGAGGCTCTACCCAACAGCTGACTAAAACAGATGCAGAGACCTTAGCCAAACACTGGATGGAGCCCAGAGAGTCCTGTAGAAGAGTTGACAAAGAACTGAGGTCCCCGAAGAGGATAGGAACTTCATAGGAAAACTAAGAGAGTCAACCAACCTGAACTTCTGGGGGTTCTCAGAGACTGAACCACCAACCAAAGAGCATGCACAGACTGGACCTAGGCTCCCTGCACATATAGCAGATGTGCAGCTTGACCTTCATGTGGTTCCCCAACAACTGGAGCAGAGGGTATCCCTAAAGCTGTTGCCTATCAGTGGAAAATGCTCCCTTTACTGGGCTACCTTGTCCGGCCTCAGTGGGAAAGGATGCTCCTAGCCCTGCAGAGACTTGACGTGCCAGGGTACAGGGATATCCAGGAGGGCCTGTACCTTATTATAGAAGGTGAGGGGGATGGAGGAGGGGTTTGGGGGGGGGACCAGGAGAGAGAGCAGCAATCTGGATATAAAGTGAATGAATGAATGAATGAATGAATGAAAAGGGCAAGTTGAATGAACTGCAATGTATATACCTCCACCTTATTCTAAAATTCAAAGCTTGTGGTAGTTCTTGTAATCACACACATAAAATAAGACCACTTATTTTGGCATTATAATCTAAAGACATAATATGTGTATCTATTTATGAGAAGAGCATTTATACCCATAAAATCATGGTATTTTTCACAAAATTCTTTACTGTATGTTGTATCCCCTGAAATAGCTCATCTTTTCCATTATAGCATAAACTTTAAAAATTCATGGAGACTACTAATCTTTGTACATTAAAAGTATTTCAGGGCATGGTGGTACACGCCTTTAGTTCCAGCACTCAGCAGGCAGATGTTTGTGAGTTCGAGGCCTGCCTGGTCTATAAAGTCCTGGACAGCCAGGGCCTTGTTACACAGAGAATCCCTGTCTTAAACACCCTCCCCCAAAGTCTATTTTTACCCTCATTTGGACAGGAATGACTCTTCTAAGTTGAATAAGCAAGCATCTCACATAATCTCACGTCATTCCACATTGGCAGGTAAGGAATATGACAATTGAAACGATTAATTTCACACGTCTGCTTGATTAGGTCACAGGATGCTCTGATTGTGGCTCAACATTAGCCTGGGTATGGTTAGGAGAGGGGTTTTAAATGAGACTGTGTCTAGCAGAGTAGCCTGTGTAAAGCTCTAAAAGAGGAGTAAGGGAGAGATGGGCTCTCCGTCTGGCTTTGACTTACAACCTCAGTTTTCCTCTACCATTGAACTCAGACTTGAATTGGAGAGACAGTCATTCATCCTTAGACTTGAAATGAGACTAGAATAGACAAGTTTATTCAAGAGTTGAGGAGAGAGAGAGAGAGAGAGAGAGAGAGAGAGAGAGAGAGAGAGAGAGTGTCTCATTTAGCACTCACCTTGATCCTTGTAATCTTTCATTCTTCTGGGCTTATGAAAAATTATCTTATTTGCCAATGTAGCTATCACTTAAAAGAGTTTTAGAAATATTTGATCCTAATGTTAAAATGTACTGGGTTTTTGTGATTATTTTAGGGTTTGCTTATTGGTCATGAAGTCATCCATACATGCTTCTAGAAAAGTTAGTTCTGTCTTTAAATTTCAATTCTTTCACATCCAAGTAATAGCAAAGTTTCCTTTTCATCTGGTCACAAATCTTCACACATACAGATGTTCAAATATGTAAATGCATCGTTCTTTAACAGTACTTATTTTAAATCTCATTTAAATTTCATTTTCCCTTCATAGTCTTGAGAGTCTTTAACTCGAAATACCATTCATTTTCGGATTAAAATTTATTCTTTCTGCACATTTTGAGATAATTTATGATCATCTACAGGATTCAATCCTTCATGTGGCTTATAGCAATAAAATTAAGGTATGCTGCCCCGACCTCTGATAAATTGGTAAGGACCTTGATTTACTTAATGGCACGTTTCTCTCTACTCTGCTGCCACAGTAAAACCCTAGTTAAATCATTCTTAATGCAGGGAGCAGTCACTGTTCCTACTTATCACGAGGTAGCAGACTTTAGCTCCTACTTAGCACAAGGCAAATCCTATCCTCTTTGAGAACATATGGACAGCATATTCTTATTGCTATTCACAGATCCTGGTCATTCACTCTACCTTCTCCAAGTCTCTGCATGGTCTGCAATGTTCTTGGCTTTGTGCTAGGAGCACGTGTGACCCCAATCTTTGGTGGATCTCATCTGTCCAGTGTTAGATATGTTCACCCAGTGCCAGGTCTCCAGAGAGGGATCCTCTGCATCCTCAATAGGGAGCTTAGGAAGGAATGTAAATTACTGGTGTCAGGAACTACATAGCCTTCCTAACAGTCACAGCTAAAGAATATCTTGTCAGAATAAATTTACTGCTATTGGTTAATTGGTTCTGAGAGATGGCAAAAGTTGAAACAGAACCTCTCATTGCTGGTGACTCTGAGTGAGGGACTGTCTGACAGTACGTTGTCTATGTCAACCAGTCCAGTACTGTCTCTTTCCACACTTGTCTCCAAGATGAATATTGTTAACCATACCCTGATATCACATGATAACAGGTTGAGTTGCTTTCACAGATGGTCCCCTGAGGCTTCTTCGACTAAGGGCATTCCTTGACTAAGCAGAACTTCAGCCCTGCTTACTAAGGTTCAGGCTAGAGCTCGCCATGTCTATCCAGTTGACTGTCACAGGTTAACTGAGGTTACAATACAGATATTGTTTGTAGTTGTACATACAAGGGACAGGCCAAGGGACAACCCTCTTTGTAAGGTCTGCAGAAGGGAAGGAAAGCACCGTCCTGCAGAGAATTAAGGCATTCCAGTTGTTCATGCAGGGTAGTGACCTTGCTGGGCTCCCGGGCTGCCGCCTCCCATGCTGCTCTCGTTTGTTTTCTTTTGACCCCCAGGGGCATCAGGGTGCACATCCATGGTGGCCCGTGGCCCAGGTGCTGATGAAAACAAAAAGGGATAGGGAGAGGAAGCAGCATTTGGCACTCAACCAATCATGGGATGCAAAACCCATTGCCAACATGTCCTGGGTTCAGCACTGTTACCTAAAAGCACACCGAAAGTCTAATTTCGCAGTCACGAACCCAAGACCACACGCAAGATATAAGGAGATAACTTTGCTAGGCATGGACGTCTATCCTGGGGTGATGGGTTAGGACTCCTAGGAGGAAGAGGCAGCCACTTACAATGTAGGCCAACACGTTCTTCAACATTTTCCATAACTGCACCAAGAGTCTGTGTACCAGACAGTTATGTAGAGACAAAAGTTGAAGTATGAAATATTACCTGGAGAGAAATCCAAAATATTCCCAGAGAGTCATTTGTCCATTAACAATTGGTAAAAGAGAAAGTGGGAAGGTTTACCCATATAATAGAGAATGTGGGGCTGTTCTGGAGGGTGGTCTTAATGAAGTTTGAGTTGTAGATCAAGCACCCTTTCCCTGTGCTACATTATTGACTGTGCTTCTGTTGAGACACAAGCCCTAATGTATGGGGTTGGAGGAAAACATCCATGGTAGCCTGCGGGTCACACCCTGGCAACCTGTTTTAGACATTAATCCAAACCCAATCTCTTCAAACATGCAAGTCAACTATTACCAGGAGGCAGACCTGTAAACATGAAGGTATTGATCTCAGGAAGAAAGATATAAAAATGATAAAGGTGAAGGGGACCCTCCCCAACCACCCCTGCCAAATATATCCTGTGCTCACGATCAACACACCAAAAAAAAAAAAAAAATTGAAAAAGATAAAGACTGAAAACCCAGATACACAGACAGGAAAACAGCAAACAACCTGAAATAAACCTGCACGAGTTAACCTTGGAGTTGGAGGGAATCCAAAACTGAGTTGGAAGAATTTGTAGGTCAAAGGTAAAAGGGCTCCGATCTACTTTTGTGTCTCTCCAATATAGGTTAATAATTTACAATGACGTCTGCTGAAATGTACCAACTGGCAAATCACCATGGCTTTAAATATTTTTAAAGGGGCCTGAAGAGATATCTCAGCAGTTAAAAGGCTGCTCTTTCATAGGACCTGGGTTCAATTCCCAGTACCTACATGGAAGCTCAAACCTGTCTGTAACTCCAGTTCCAGGGGATCTGACACCATCAAATGAGATATATATGCAGGTAAAACACCAATGCACATAAAATAAACAAATAAATAAGTAAATAAATAAATCTTTTTAGCAAGGTGGTGATGGGACACATCTTTAATCCCAGAACTCAGGAGGCAGAGGGAGGCAGATCTCTGAATTTGAGGCAGCTTGGTCTACAAAGCAAGTTCTAGGACAGGCAGGGCTACATATAGAAACCCCACCCGGAAAAAATAGATAAATAAATAGCCCACTAGCAAGTAAATCTGAAGTGCTTACTAAATTTGAACATATTATTTCCCATAATCTTAGGTGAAATAAGTAAGGTTAAAAGTAGAACAGCTTACCATTGCTTTATTAATCAGAACTAATATCTTACCTAAATTCCTGATAATATAGCACATATAGCCTTAAAATATCACATGGTACACATGGGTATTCTAACCCAATGCAAATTAAATTAGATCCTAGACACCAATTTGTCTGGCAAAATGAGAAATCCTGGTTCTCCCACCCCTACCCCATGTTAACATAATTAAGATGACTCATTTAATTGAAAATAGTGTCTTCAGGGATCAAAGCTTATTATATAACAGTTTATGGGTGAAGGAGCGATTATCCTGTTCTCTATCTTAACTAACTTGGGCTTCTTTGTCTGGCTTTAAATCTTGTGAAGGACATGATTTCTACAGTAGATTTCTGCATCTTAACAAAGTCCCATTCCATAAAGTCCCATATAGCTAACAACCTGATGACTAAAAGTGCTAATCTCATCCAATCAATAATTTGTAATATTTTACTATTATTAATTTGACTAATATGATGGATTTGCCACACATTTCAACAGCCTCTTGGTCACAGTTGCTTTTACCTACAAAGATTCACAACACGTCCTAGCTGGGCTACTTTGGGGATCCATGAACAGCAATGGCATTGCATGTATTCTCTCCATGTAAGTGTTTAACATATATGTATTAATGATAGAAATAGTAAGAAAGAGCTTACAAAAGCATGTGGGCCATTATGTCAGACATTAAATACTTGAAAGTCACTTGTTAACCCATGAGCCATTTCATCCCTGACACTGTCAAGGAGTAGATACCAACATTCTCAATGCCCACCATTGAATACAGGTTCAACATCTGTGGTGGATTGAGTGATATTGGCCTCCAAAGATTCATATGTTTGAATACCAGGTCCCTAGTTAGTAAGCTCTGTTTGAGAAGGATTGGGAAGTATGTCTTTGTTGGAGGAGATTTGCCTGTGCTTGAGACTCAAAACACTTGCAGCATTATCAGTTTGCACTCTCTGCTTCCTGTTTTGAGATTAAGATTTGAACCTTCAGCACTTCCTGATGCCATGTCTTTGCCTTACCCTCATGGCCTTAAACTGCTGGAACCTAAAGACCAATTAAATGTTTTCTTTTATAAGTGACATTGGCCATGGTGCTTTACTATGGCAATAGAAAATAAGACAGCATATATCATTCTTCTTTAGGTTCTGGAGGCAACATACTCATTTAAAAAGATTAATATTACTGAAAAGTTGGTCCATGTTGAAAAGGAATCCTTCTGGTCCAAAACTAGATAATCTGTCCAAATTTCAAGTGATGAGCAACAGAGACTTTGACCACTTCATCTCATACCCTTAGTCTCTGGGTTGCCTATGATAATTATAAATTACCCATGGGGTTATGGTGAAAAAGAACATGCCTTTTCTGACATCATATGATATTCCAGTAGAATGGCAGACAGTGAAATTAGAATAGAGTTTTGGAGCAGAACCTCACAGACCTTGAGCCTGTACTCAAAAGCATCCAGCACCCATATGCTCTTGGTCATTGAAGCAGTATGGCATTAGCTTATCTACTGGGATTCATGATACAGAATGAAGTCACATCTAGGCATTGTGACAAACTCTCTCCCCAGGAATGGTGGTCTTCTTGCCTTGTCATTTGCCAGACACCATGATGTTCGTGGTTTCTCCATGAACATTCATCCATTTCCCAATGTTCTTTGCAATATGACACATTTCTTTGGATGAACTAAGTAAAGACAGTATATCTGTTACACATAATGGATCTTCATGGAGAGTTGTTTCCTTTTTCCTTCTAGCAAAGACATTTCTAACAAAGGATAAAGTCAAGGGGCAGTTCACTGGGCACACTGCCAGCATTCACCTTAGCACCAGATTCCCTGGCCATTTGTCCCATCTGAACACATTTGCAAACTTGCTGACCATTAGCAAGAGTTTTTCTTTTAGATAAAGAACACTGGGAATTTCTTGCTTTACAGATTCAGGCTCAAAGCATGAACCAGATTAACATATTTCTCCTAGTAGGGTTACAGCACAATTTAAGACCTATCAGGATACTCCTTATCTGACTAGAAGTCCGATAAACCTGAGAAATAATCTTGATTCTTAGGATGCTCAGGCTGGGAGCTTGAAGACATTTAGTGGGAACTCAGCCTCTCATAAAGACCTAGAGATGATTAGGCCTGGGAGACAGCCAGTGCAAGTAGCCTAATGATCTTTCCAAAGAATTCCTATTTTAAAGACAAATAGAAAAATGACACACCAAATCCCTGCCACAGGTCCTTTTCATCATAGGCACAATCAAGTGTCTAAAGATGAATTCTACATCAGCATCACACAGGTCCTGGACAAGATGTGTAGTAAAGCTCATGTTTTCAATCACCAGCTCAAAATGTTTTGTCTTTTCTTTGTCAGGTGGATGCTTCGCATCCAAGTCACAACGCTTTCGCTTGTTCCGAAAGGTCTTGGTTATCGTTTAGTTACAAATGGTTGCCTATAATCCCATAACTCAGGAGGCAGATGCAGGAGGATTGCCACAAATTTGAATTCTGCTTGGTTCATATAGTAAGTTCCAGGCCATCCAGGATAACATAGTGAGACTTTGACTCAAAACAAAAGGAAACAAAACCAACCGACCAAGCAAACAACAACAAATTAATTAATTAAACAAAACAAAACAAATGGACAAAAATAATCAATTAATTAAGCAAAACAAATGGACAACCCAACTGATATCAGGCATGAATTATGGCATAAGGCCAAAATTCAAGGCTGAACATCTGATACAATACCTTGCAAATGGCCTAGCCATAAGTTCCCTCACTATTCTTGCTATAGATAACATTTCTGAGCCAGACACATGTCCTTATCACAGCTTTTGAAAACCCTGCCTTAGCAGCTTTCCATTCTCTCCCTGCCTGCATAGTTGATCAAGCAAATTGATCACAGCCTTTGGTCTACAGTGGCACCTATGTATCTTTATATATAAAAACTGCATCTCATAACACCAGTTATTTTCTAGATTCCCAGGTATGGTTACTGTATGGCTCTGTACAGTGTTTCCCCCATGCCCATCCCCATCCCCATGCTGTCACTACATGTGACTGATGAATTGTCCTCAAATTTATGTCTTCAGTGTCAGGTGGCATTTGGCTTTTCCTACCAATAGTGTGAATAAGACACCCCAGAATACCAATACCACTTTTCTTCCTAGAAAAAGAAGCATAGAAAGAGAAAAGGCATTGGGTTCACATATGTCCTGTGTCCACAGTAACCATCAGTGGGATACAACTTACTCTTTTCTTCACACTGCAATCTACAGTTGTTTTAACTGCATAACCCTAACATTGAGTTGAAATATACGTAGCTACATCCTCCGCTCCAACCCAGGAGATTTGGAGCCTAATGTTTATTCTAATGACTCCTATTTGTGTTTGAAACTTATTGAATCATGTTGGTGTCTCAACCACATTCCCCCGAAAGCCTGGAAATATGGAGTGGCCTTTAAGCTTATCTGCCTGGGCATTTCTGTTCCCCATGACTTCTCTGCCTTCTGAGGGCCATAGTATTTATGGATTTTCTCTATCATGCTAAGATTGTTCCTGGGAACTAGGTTGTAATTCTCTCTCTTGGATTTGCTAATCCCATTGAGATTTCCATTGTTATTTCTTTGCTGCTCAACCAAGAGGGCTGGAAATCTGGAGACCTCCGCAAATATTCCACAGCCAAGTTCTCCCACTAGCTAGTAAATGATTCATTTCCCTTCCCAGAAACATAAAACCTAGCTCATGACATTGTTTGCCTTTTCCTCCTCTAAGGTGTGTTCCCAGTTCTCCAGTCTCTTCTCAGAAAGTTAAAGCCAGCCTGTTGTCAGAAATAATCTTGGCTCTCAAGAATGTGACTCTTTGTTTCCACTTAACAAATGATAGAAACATAGGTGATTGTGTGTATCATTTTCAGCTAACAGTGTCCATACAAAACACTAAGGGAAGTTTAACAAGTAAAGAAATTTCAGTTAATAATTAAATTGTTATCACCCATACAAATTTAGCAGCTCTTCTCAACTCAGCCTTTTGTGAGGCAGTTGCTTTATATACATTTATAAACTGTATATTGCTTTATTGCATTATTTCATGTAATCATTACACAAATATCAGCATGTGCGCATGAGAAAGGGAGAAATCGAGAATACTCATAATCATGGGATGACTAAAATTGAGTTTTCCAGACATCAAGAATCTTGTCTTATGTTAGGATTTAAATTTCTTATATGTGATTACAGAACATGGGTTTTCAGTCATTTCATTAGATTCTATCCAGTCTCCATTGGCCTTTATAAATTTGGGAAGATTAGAATAAAATAGAAGTATCTTAATTTAGAAATAAGCCACGTAAAAGTTACCTAGTACAGCCATTTGCCACATGCATGAATCTCAACCAAAACTGTCCTTCTCCACAATATTTCTATTTTATTTTATTTTACTTTATTTTATTTGTGTGTGTGTGTGTGTGTGTGTGTGTGTGTTTGTAACTGTGTTTGTGTTTATCTGTGTGTGTCTGGTGTGTGTGTGTGTGTGTCTGGTGTGTGTGTCTGGTGTGTGTGTGTGCACGTGTGTGTGTGTTTGTAACTGTGTGTATGTGTACCTGTGTGTGTCTGGTGTGTGTGTGTGTGTGTGTCTGGTGTGCATGTGTGTGCGTGTGTGTGTGTGTCTGGTGTGTGTGTGTGTCTGGTGTGTGTGTGTGTTTGTAACTGTGTGTATGTGTATCTGTGTGTGACTGGTGTGTGTGTGTGTGTGTGTGTGTGTGTGTGTACATGCGTGCCTGTGTGCCAGTGGTCATGGAAGCCAAAAGAGGGTGTTAGAACCCTGGAGCTATAATTATAGATAGTTGCAAACTGCCCTGTGTGGGCAGAAAGGACATACCTGAGTTGAATTCAGGTCCTTTGCAAGAACAGAAAGCACTCTTAACCACTAAGCCATCTCTCCAGCCCTGTCTCCATAATATTTTACCCTCAAAATACGTTTTAGCCCTTCATCTGATTCAAAACTGATTTGAATTTGCTCCTAAAAACATAAATCGCACGACTAAAGAAAATACATACAATTTTAAATACAATACATATTCTTTATGCTACTCTTTAATTATTATACAGTTTATATATAGGAATATACACTTCTATATTCATTAAAATTCTTTCATAGAATAAATAGAAAGAGAACTCCTGTTTATACAATATTTATTGGATGAACTTCTCTATAATTTAATCATTGTGTAATTTCTAGGTGAGTTAATTTTACCTTTCACCTCATTTTCCATTCACAATAGGGAACAGGACTTGTTCATTGAAAACAGTATGAGGCCAGTGTGAACTTTTGTTTTTAATAACCTTTTAAATATTTTAGAGTTATTCATGATGTTCTTCATCCTTATAGTTTTTTATTAAAATATTAGAATTACATCTTATAAAAAGACTTCTTGAAAAAAGAAGAAAGGCACACATAATGCAATAAAGGAAACCAACCACCATTTGATGGATGCTCTCACACTTCCTGACAGCTGGGAACTGAATGCTATTAGCCAGTCCTTTGAGTCATTTCTACACATGGAGGCAAACTCACATAAAACACTGTAAAGTCCTGACATTCCCCTTTGAAACATAAGGTTTGATGGCCTTCTCCCAGCTACACACACTGGCCAGCATAAGATCCTTTCTGCTCAGCATCTGCTGAATGATCAGCCTATGGACCGCATCTGCCTGCCCTGACAGCGGCCTCGTCAAATTGTACAGGCTTTAGATACTTTTATAGCTTTACTAACAGCATCATTTTACCTCTTGATGTTAGGCTGTGTACATTAACTCCACTTCGTTCTTCTGCCTCATGCCACCAAGAACTACATTCTCACCCTAGCACTTGATTAAATTGTGGAGAAAACGGTCTCAGAAAGTTGCATCCCACCTGTGTCAGCCTGGAGCCTGACAAACCGAATTTATAGCAAATGAGCTCTTCCTGAGATCGTTTTAAAATCTTCCTATGAGAGCCAGAGGGAAAGACAGGAGGAGGGAATGAATCAAAGTAGAGAAAAGACAAAACCAAACAGGCCCTATTGGTGAGGATTAATCTTATGCCAGAAGCCCCTAAATTTGTTTGTGCATAAGTCTCAGTGACAGTTCTTATCAACATAGAGTTCCAGGTATTCCCCGAGCATTTTATTTACTGCCTGGTATCATATGTATTCTTAATTCTGTAGCTAACTGAGGTTAACACGCTTGAGAACAGAATTAGAAGAAGGCTCAGTTCACTAAATCTTTCTCACTACATCTTATACTGTCCCCTGCACCTTTTTCCAGAACGCATTGATTAATTTATTTTCACAGTATTATGACAATATGTCAGCCACTCAGCAGGTTATAATTGGAAGTTTTCACAATGTGTCAATGCACATACTCAGTCTTGGAGACCTGCTAGTTCAATTTCAGACGTGAATACATTTTCTTTATTTTAAATTAAAAATGGAACTAGATCGAAAAATAAGTGTTGCCCTTGTTGCATCATGGTATACGCTGATGTCTTCCTCCCCCTCTTCCCTCTTGGTTCTCATAACCAATCACAAGGTTCACTGATAAAGCAATTTACCATCACGTCACTAAACACTACGTAGGGCATCCTTCCCCCTGGAGCGGCAGAGACTCCTGGGAGACAAGAATAAATACTCCCTGTGCATTGGCCATGGACATCAGGTGTCCAGTGAAACACTCCAGTTGAACTTCATAACCACCGGCCTTGTGTTACTCTCATTATTTGAAAACCCTGTCTTTATAGGCAGAAAGTTTTGGGTGAATTGATACCAGAATACAGCATCTGCTCGTCTGTTAATCTTTCAGCTACCATGAACCAAGAAAGACACTACCTTGTTCCACCGCTCTGATTACATTCCAATTCTGCACTGGTATGTTTTCACATTTGGTAAAGGATAATGAAGACCTTTGGAATAGGAAAATTCTCCTAATCCATCTGAATTAAAATAACTGAAGAAAATAACAAAACGATATAAAAACAGAAAGAAAACCCCCAAACAAACAAATAAAAAAAAAAAAAAACCCACCCAAGTCTACAAGTGTCTTTCTTCTCATATTGCAACTTAAAGGAGAAAGATTTATTCTAGTTTGTAGTTCAAGCATACACATCATCAAGATGGCAGAATGTTGAAGAAGTTCATCACATCTCATTCACTCACAGTACAAAAGCAAAAGATGATGAATGCCTGCACTTGCTCAAGTGCCTTTGTCTTCTTCTACAGCCCAGTGTTCCTGCCTGGGAATTATGCTGCCCACAGCAGTGGGTCTTCCCATTTCAAATAATACAGTTTAGACTATCCCCCATGGGCATGCATACAGGCCTGTCTCCCATATTCTGTCAAGTTGACCACTCTAGCCATCACAATTAACAACCTGCAAATTAGCCTTCTTACAGACAACTCTCAGATGTCTTCCCAAGCAAAGGTGGTGTACTGAAAACATCAAAAAGACTCTCTCATAGAAGCTCAATGGCACTGAAGGAAGCCAGGCCACCCTGAATCTTTGAGATCTCTTTGGATCATTTAATTGTGATAACATTTTTTCATAGTTGCTGTTACCAAGATTTAATTGTTTAGTTTAATTGGTTTAGTTAAAAAAAAAAATCAGTTTAGCAATTACCCCTATGCTGTCTGAATTAGCTTTACTTATTGAGCAAATTGACTTCAGAAATGGCAACTCCATTACAGTATAATACAAGAGAAATTTTATATCACTTGGGTATTAAAAACAGTAATCAAGTTGGCTGAAAGTCGGTTTGTTTTACCAAAGCAAAAGGAAATTCTTTTCTGTTTATTTGTTTTGAAATTCTGAAGAATAACTTTTTTTTTTTTTTTTTTTTTTTTTTTTACAAATGATCAAATATAAGTCATTCACTTAGAAATCCACCTGAAAATGTCTACTGGGTGTCAACTGTATGCCTGATACAGAGCAGAGCTCTTTATCCAGTAAGTAATCATAATCAGCCACCAGCACAGGCCTAATATGATCTATAACCACAGTGGGTCTCAGGAAAATGTACAGCGTGGGACCTCTGCATCAACATCAGATTCAGCAGTAGTCTGAGTTGAACAAATCAAAGCAGCACTTGCTGAGAGGTTAGAGAAGAAAGTATTTCACGAGGAGAGAAGTACATGGCACATTTCATGGCTGTGAGAAGACCATGCAAGGGGGTGGAGAGATGGCTCAGCTGTGAAAAGCACTGTTATTCTTGCAGAAGACCCAAATTTGGTTCCCAGCACCCACATGCTGTCTCACAACCACCTCTACCTCTCGTTCTAAGGCATCATATTTCTTCTTTGGACCTTTAAGGAATGCACATGGCACATATACGTACATGCAAAGCAAAACACTCATACACATAAGAGAAAATTAATTTAAAACATAAAGAAAGGGCATATAGCCAGTGCACAGGAAAGATGGCACCAAACAGCACAATTTGATAGGAACCATGTCATCCAGACATGTTAAAAATTAGGTGTGTACAGCAACAGGAAGTCATTAAAGGATTTTAAGAAATAGTGGACAATCAAACCTGCATTTCAGGTTTGTTTGGCTCTAACAAATGGCACAGATTGGAAAGAGAAAAAAATGGATTTAAAAAATGAGCTAAGGAGCCAGAAAAAAATAGCTTGGCCAGTAAAATGATTGCCACATAAGCAGATGGACCTACGATCCTCAGAACTTACAGAAATGCTGGGTGTGGCTCTGTATGCTCGGTGCTGGAGAGAATTTCTCAGTTAAAGTACTCATGACTCTGTGTCAACATGAGAATCTGGGTTAAATTTGCAAAACCCATGTTTTTTTGTTTTTTGTTTTTGTTTTTTCAAAAAAGGAAAAAGGAACAAAAGAAAAAAAGAAACAAAGAAACAAAGAAGGATCAGGCATGGTGGCATACACTTCTAATCCCAGAGCTGGTGAGGTAGAGGCAGATGAACCCAAGGGCTTGCTGACAAGTTCCAAGATAGTGAGAAACTCTGCCTCGAAATAAAATGTGCATAGTTACCAAGAAGCAACACCCAAGGCTGTCCACTGCCCTCTACCCAAATACGTACCTGCACACTTGTAAAATATAAGAGTTTAGAGAACATTGCAAAGTCTAAGTGACAGGTGAGAATAATTTGCAAGGTAGCTCGTGTGTCCTACTTAACAATTCATAAACTCTCAAGTTATTTGTGTTTAAAAACTGACCTGTTCTCACAGTATTACATGTGGCAGAGCTAAAAAAGAATCAGCAACAAAGTGTGAGGCACATAGGCTTCTCAACGGGTTGTCATCTGATCTCCATGCTCCTGTTTCTTACATAAAACCTTGGGCAAGCACAGAGATGGTCTAAGCTGCTTCCATTTCTTTGGAGGTCACAAAACCAAACCTCCCAAGTTGGGGAGACTAAATGTGACAAATTCATGTGGACTCCTACTCATGTTAACAACCCATTCATGTTGAGGAAACCGGGGACAGGTTAGCTGGCGGCTGCCTCTCATCTGAGAGATGTTCATCTCCCTTCTGAAACCTGGTCTTCCTTCTGGAACTTCTTTCTTAGCAAAAAACACAGTAATGGAGTTTGATAAGAGGCACAGAGGAAGAGGCAGGAGGGCGACAGTGGGGGTGGACATGGGACACACAGCCTGCCTCTATGGTGCCTTGGATGCCTTCCTGCTGAGTGAGATTCCAGAAGGAAGACACTCTTGCTTTCCAAATGCAGATGAACAGGTGAGTCAGAGAACTTTCTATCTCACTGTTCGACTGCTCAGAGAATCTGGATTCACTGGTGTTACTGGTTCCTGAAATGGCAGAGGCAGTCAGCCTAGTATGATGGGGCAGAGTGGAGTTGTGAGAAAAAATATGATTTGTAATCCCTGTCTTCTGTGACTGCGGGTGAAGCACTAAGTTACTCTCCTCCTCTATGAAGAAGAGACAAGCTAGACAGATGGTCTCCAATGGTCCTTTTAAGCAGAGAAAGTCTGCCATTTAATGAATTTCACACCTGGCTTTGAAAAGAAATATTCTGTCATATATTCTATCCCAACTGCAGTCTCTTCTCCCCCAGTCTCTCTCCCCCACCATCTTCCCTCACCTCCATATCCACCCCATCCTCCCCCCCAAACCCAGACAAGAGGAGGCCTCCCGGGAACTCAAGCAATCACAGCATAACAAGCTACAATAAGACTATGCACATACCATCCCATTAATGCTGGACAAGGCAACCCAGTAGGAGAAAAAGGGTCCTACAAGTAGGCAAAAAGAGTCAGAGACAGCCCCTGCTCCCACTGTTATGATTCCCACAATGAAACCAAGTGATTGGGCCATAACATGCATGCAGAGGACCTAAGACAGACCTGTACAAGCTCCCTGATCTCTGCAAAACTCCCAGGACTCCCAGTCAGTTGATCCTCACATCTGGCTGTTTTTAGACATCTCAACACCAGTGTTCAACTCTTTCCATTTGATCTGGATCTGCCAAACGTTAAGTATATCCTGTCATCCACACAGGCCAAGCACACATCCAGCTCTCAGGCTCAACATTTAGAACAAAGGGAGGCTGTAATTCGAAATATAGAAATCAGAGACAGGGGTTTTTGAAACTAAACTTCTACTCGATCTGCTAAATCAGGATTTCAGAAAAAAAAAAAAAGAGCTCTAGGAATACCCATATGTTACAACCCAAACCATAACATTTCCTTTAGTATCAATGACCAAGTAGTTTGAGAATCTCCCTTAAAGAAAAAGGCATCTTTCTCAAAGTCTGGTCCACAGATGACTTTGCAGGTCAAGGATCCAGAGTTGCTGAAAACAACAGCAAGGGTGGTCAAGAATCCATCCTGAAACAGTTTCTGAAGTGATTCTACGGAGACCAACTTAACTCAGTACAGTTTATATGTTTACTAAGGAAGTCATCATTGGCTAGAATGGCAAGGTTTACAAAATGACATAGAAAAGATGAAGAAATATGATAGTAATGTAGACATCTTCCATTTCTATATAGTATAATTTCATCAGTTTTTATGTAGTTCCTGTTAAAAGCTGTAAAGGAAATCCTGTAGTCTGCATTCAAGGGAAATGAATTCAGGCACTTTTCCCAAGACTAGAAAATTAATAAGTGAATGGATTAGGACCAAAAAGTAATGTCACACAGCTAGGAAACAGATCACACCGCTACCGAATGTTTAAGAGTTGGATATACCTTTTAACTATACAATTTGCTAGATCTTATCTGATGAGGCAAATTAAAACTATGTCAAGTTCCTGTGGGCTGGCTGCATTGGCTACTCCATAAATGTTAAGGCCATGACTACTAACTAACAGTGATTTGAGAATTTCTCTGGATCTTAAAAGGATCTTAAGCAGTTATTATTCCAGGTCAATACACCCACAGACACAGATGTTTACAGCGGTGCAGTCCAGACATGCACCGTACAGATTTCCGAGCCAGTGAGAGCCTTAGCTAGGGGCCTTGCTTTCTTGATCTCTCTTTACATGGGTGTTTCTCAATCTGTAGCTCTTGATCCCTTTGGGGGGTTTCTTATCAGATATCCTGTATATCAGATATTTATATTACAATCCATAACAGTTGAGAAATTACAGTTAAGGAGTAGTGATGGAATGATTTTATGGTTGGGAGGGGCTGGAATCACCACAACAGGAGAGAGTGTATGGAACGGTTACAGTATTAGGAAGGCTGAGAGCCCCTGCTCTACAGCATGGTCCTTGAAACTGTGCTCTTGAACTTGATGTATAGCCACACAGTTTTCTTGCAATAAGGTCTAAAAAACGGTATCATCACAGATAACATTTGTACAACAGGTTTCTATTTGTCTTCCTTTTTTTTCCCTCCCTGGTTTCTCTAACTTAACCTAATAACACATCTGTCAACATACACGCTCAACCTTAAACTCCTGATTATGTAGAATAGGATGGGCCAGATCCTGAACTGAACCATCAATTATTATACATATTTACAGGCATTTAAGAAATGTTTCTGTTAATAAACTGAACAGACCTAAGCTGTGTGAGCTGCAGTATGAAACTTTAAATTTTTACTAAAACTGCTAAGCGTGCAAAACACACACTGCATGACTTTTACATGTATAAACACGCTTCCCTTTCCTGTATCCATGTTCTATCTTTCTCTTCCTTCTTTCTTGTGCTGTAACCGTTCTAAAACATGTGGATATAAGGCATGTCAATCGAGTAACAGGTAACACGCTGGCCTCATAGAACATGTGGACGCAGATACACACGGGAGAAGAACACAGTGAGAAGGACATCAGGAAAGAGGAACTGGCCAGAGAGTAAGTGTAATATTCACTAATTGTATCTACACAGGCTAAAAAAGCTTTTTTGATTGGTGTTTGATTTCTTTCATAATATTCTGTTGCTATTTTTTAAAAGTGGTAGATTTTTCAAATTTTCATGTCCATTCATATTGTGTAGCTGTATTTTGCCAAAAGAGCTATTTTTTCCCCAAATTTGATCTAATTTCTTAAGTAGAGAAAAATGTAAAGAGATACTTACAAATCTGTGGTTAAAATGTGCTGTTATTTCTAGGACAGGTGAAGAATGAAGCCGAAAGGGGGTCTTTCCTGGAAATGCAAAAGAAGGAGAGAAGAAAAAGTCTTTGAAGAACCAGAAAAGAGGATAATTACATTAATAACCAAATTGGAATAATTTGGATATGCTTTTCAAAAACAGGGTCCAAGGAATAAACATTAGAATTTTCCTGGCCTCCTTAGGGAAACCAAAACCTCTGAGTCAACGGCGATATTGTGTGTTGAAAATTCAAAGTGACTGCACTCCTAACACCAGATGTACCGAAGATTATCAGCTACCAAATTTAGGGGGTGATTACTGCCTCAGCACTGATCAAAGGCACGTTGAGAAAAAAAATCACCTCATAGACACAACACATCACAGCAACAGTTTTGTTCCCATTCACAAAGCGACCTTGTAAGAAAATACTTGGCATTGCTGTATTTTTGAGAAGTTGTAAGTATACATACCAAATGTTTAAGTTGTAATCTCATTTATCTCATTTTGGATTAGATATGAAATGTCTCCTACAGGCTTGTGCCTCTGAACTTTTGGACCCCAGCTGTAGGCAGATAGATCCCTGGCTGTGTGACCAATAAGTGGGACCTAGCTAGAGGGGGGTAGTTCACTAGAAGTGGGCTTTAAGATTATATAGTCTGCCCCCAGGCCCAGTTAGCTATGTCTTCTTCTTTATCAACATGTAAGAAACTGTACCATCAGCTCTCACTACCTGTGATGGCCGAAGCTTCCCCATAGTTTTGGTGTGATAAGCTGTATCCACCTAACTGGTGACCCCAACTAAGTCTTGCCTTTCTTAAACTGTTTCTATCAGATATTCTTCCACAGCAGCCAGAAATGTAAGAGAAACTGAGGCATTGTATCCAGGTGCTTAGCACAGATATGGAAACCACAGATAAGGAATCCAATCATCTTTATTCCAATTATGGAAATAAGCTACACACATTCAATTCCTCTTCAAAGAATGGCCCCTGGATCTTGGTTTAAGCTCGTGTTGCAAATAGGATGGGAAGCAGTAGGTCTATGACTCGCCAGTGTTTCCAAGGCAATGAAGGCGTGTGAGTGTCCTTACAAAGCAGTGAAGTATCCTTACATCCCAGTTCATTGCCCCGCTCACCCATCCTAAGTTATCTCAACAACCTCCTAAACTATATTCTTATATGCATGCTTGCTTCCTGAAGATTCATTCTTTAACTACATATTGGGTGGAATCATTTTAAAGCAAATCTGCTCATGTTCACCCTATGACTGATTATTTCCAGGCTTCCAATCTCTACATAATCAAGCTCGAGACCCATTATTTGGTCCACGTTGTCCCATAGGGATTAACTCCATGCTGCATTTCTCTTTGCTTTTCACTCAAATCCAGTGTACATCAATGCTAAAGCTCTAATGCTGTACCCAAGCACTGGGTCCATATTTGCCATTGTGGCTGAGGCTCTTTACCCTCAGTTTTCTCTCACCTCTTGCTGGCATCTACCCATCTATTGTGGGTCAACTTGAGCACCCCTTCTCAGAAGCCTTTCACATCTTTTTCCAACTAGGTAGAGCAGTACATCTAATTGTATGTGCCCCTTCAAAATGACTGCCTGCCTTTCTTCTCCTGCAAGTTTGTTTTGAAACACTTCAAGGGCATAAACAGTGACTCGCTTGTCTTGCCCCCTAGCACACTTTTTCGCAGGAGGTGGAGGAAATGCAATAAATATCTGTTGAGTGTCAAAGTGCACGAGGTACTTTTCAGATGTACAGCTGTCCGGCTACATACTTCCCCACTGTGTGCGAATCTTATAAATCGAAAGAGGACACTTTTGAGCCTCGGTCCTATACCCAGCTTCTCACGTGGTTTTATATTGTTCTCAGGGACAGCTTTCCTTCAGTTAAATCTTATAGTTATAGGCCAAACAAAAGGAAGTGAGGAGAGGAAGATAAAAATAAACTATGCAACAGTAGCGAGAAGAAAAAAAAAGTTGTAAACTTAAACATTTATAGGCCATAATACCTATATTCTTCACTAAAAATCCAAATTAAAAAAAGAAAACTTCATAACCCCACTTCTCCTTCTTTAACCATTTGCGTGTAGTCCTTGGTAAAATCCAGCAGAAAACAAAAACAGAAACTCACTATTAAGTCAATTAGAATAATCCAAGCATTGCTATCTGTGTTTTTAAAGTGGTGCTTAAATTCTCTATTAATTAAACATGCTTCCCAGAATTAAATTGAACTTTAATGTTATAAGTCTTCATCAACTCTGTCCATGAAATATGAATAGAAGGATTGGCTTTCCTCTTGACTTCTTTATGACTAATGTTACAGCCAGAATACTTCTTCCATGAACTTTGAAAATAGTTTTACACCCATTATTTTGACTCTTCGTATATCAAAATTCAGATTTGCAGCTAATATGACAAAGACAAACAGTGAAAGTTGAGAATGAATCTGTCTCTACTCATCCTTTATTATTAGACATTTTTCATGCAAAGCACAAATATTCCCAACAATGTTTCAAGAAAAGTGGAATATCCCTACTACTTTTGTAATATTGAGATAACCTAGAGTCACCCAAGAGGGGACTCTCAACTGAAGGATTTTCCAGATCAGATTAGACTGTGGATTTGTCTATGAGGGATTGCTTTGATTGTTAATTAATAAAGAAGAACCCACCCAGATCTCTGTGGCTGCCCACTATCCAGCCAAGCACTAGGCAGGTGGTCCTAGGCTATATACAAAGGTTATCAAACATAACCTGGAATTGAAGCCAATGTTCATCAGTGGTTTCTGCTTCAAATTCCTATTAGAATCCGTGTGCTGATGTCCTGTAATAAGAAAGTGTAGCCAGGCAGTGGTGGCGCATGCCTTTAATCCCAGCACTCAGGAGGCAGAGGCCGGCAGATTTCTGAGTTCGAGGCCAGCCTGGTCTACAGAGTGAGTTCCAGGACAGCCAGGGCTACACAGAGAAACCCTGTCTTGAGAAACCAAAAAAAGAAAAAAAAAAGAAAGAAAGAAAGAAAAAGAAAAAGAAAGTGTAACCTATAAGCAAAATAAACCATTTTCACCCTTAAATTGATTTAGGTCATGGCATTTGTCATAGCAACAGAAAGAAAACTAGAATAATATCTTACATACTTTTATCTTTATAAATAATAAAAATCACTAGACCAATATAGGCTAAATTATAATTATATATGTTAAACATTTAAAGATAAATGTGAAATGAAATAAATGTGTTCGTGGTTATTGAGTAAGAATGATTCCATAGGCTTATACATCTGAATGATTGTCTCTAGTCATCAAAGCTGTTTGGGAAGGATTGGGAGGCTTGGTCTCATTAGAGGAGGAGGACCACAAAACTCTTCTCTTTATGACTCCAAATTGTAGATAAGGATGTGAACACTTAGCTGCTGCTCCAACACCATGGCTGCCTGCCTGCCTGCTACCATGCTGCCTGCCATAATGATCATGGACTCACCTGGAGGAGGCACACAGTCCTTGTGCTCACAGATAAGCACTAGAAAAACCAGGAATGTTAAATGCAGACTGGTCTCTTCAAGGGGAGAGATGTATAACCTGTTTCCTGCCCAGAAGGTTGGGAATGGAGGTAGTTAGTAGCTTGTTGATTTTTGCACTGTCTGTATAACGAAGACCTCCCCAAGACCCTTAAGATGTAACATGTAGTCCATGTATAGAACACATCTTTATGGAAGAGGCCATGTGTACTTTACAAAGAATATTTCAATGTTGTCATGCCTTAAGCTTTGTTATACCCATGGGATTTAGTTAGTTACCCCCAGGAAACATTTTTCCAAATTGTGATGTACTTAAATATGCCTGAAATAAACAATCTGGTGTCAGACTCTACATATTTGGACCAACACCAGCTACTGAGTTGTGTTGAACAGAGCTTCCTTCTGGTCTGACACAGGATTAACACTCTGCTGGCGGTGGTGTTTGCAGAGATCCCTACCCTCTGAAATTGTAACCAAGCCCTCAATTAAATGCTTTCTTACCTAAATTGCCTTGGTGATGGTGTCTCTTCACAGCAATAGAATAGCAGCTAAGATGTTCTAATATGCTTTCCCTGAACTTTAATATGTAAGGAATAATTTTCATAACATGGATACCACACAAGGTTTAATCTTTTCTGCACTATCTCTGTTCAAATTACATTTTCTTCCAAACTTGATCAGACTTTGATAGCTAAGACATATAAAAAACAAAAGAGCAAGTTACCTCACCAAGATGGATTTTATTTTATCCTTGTAAGAAAAATTGACCAAAATGTGAATTTGTCAGCAGAAATCTATCCAGTTAGAAATAAGCGCCTTCAGAAGTGTGAGCTACCAGATCTTGGCTATCATCTCATCTAAGCAAAGGCCAATATAAAGACAGACAGGTGAAGAACTGCATTGATACCCCAGGCTCGCAGGACTGAGGCTCTTCCTTTTGTTCCTGCCACTGTTCCTCTTTCTGACCAAGGTTAAGGTTAAGGAACTAAACAATCATTTGTTGTTATAGAGATCTGATTCACTAGCTTAGAAATGGACCCACAGCAACTACTTCACAGCTGTATGCAATAAAATTGCTCAAAGCATTTGTTCTGAATGTTTATCTTCCCCTTTGGTGTTCTTCTTTCATATGCTTCCTGCATATCTTTTTGGTTTTTTGACCAGCACTTAGATCTGTGTGACTCAAGAGTAGACAAGACTTAGGGTAATTTTTGCTCTAGGGTTAGCAAAATAATAAATATGTATTATCTCTTTACTTTTTTATTGGATATTTTATTTATTTACATTTCAAATGTTATCTCCTTTATCAGTTTCCCTCCAGAAACCCCCTATCTTATCCCCCCTCGCCCGGCTTCGCCCCCCTTCACCCACCTGTCCACCCACTCCTGTCTTCCCGCCCTGGCATTCCCCTACACCGGGACATAGAGCCTTCTCAGTACCAAGGGCTTTTCCTCCGATTATGACAGGTTGGTTTTCTATTTCACAAGACTTAGAATTGTATATGGAGATTCTAAAAGATAATCTCAATCAAAGGTGTGTTCACTATAAAGATACACATCAAGTGGTAGGATTGGGGATTGAAATAAGTTGTTTTGGAACAAATAATCAATGAGACACAAGACATGATTTGGTTTACGCTTACACTGTACTACTGTTCTACAATTCCCATGAAGTACTAAGTTTAATTATGGCTCCATCGTGAAGTATTTTATAGCAAACAATTGTGGACTATACAAACATATGAAATTTGAAATGTGCCAGCTAAGTAGTCTGCAAGGCAAATTAACCACTCTGATTGTGTGAACAAACTTTAAAGGGCTGTTCTTGAGATGGATTTAACCTCTCGAGCGCTGGAAACAAGTGTTAGAGGGAATTGTGATGGTAACAAAACCTGAGCATCTATGACTCTGCCTTCTACCCACAATCCAGAGAATTAGCTTAGGAAGAGAAGTGAGACACTGTACATGACACACAGGAGCATGCAACACATGCTTGCTAATAAATTCGTTAATAGATGCATTAATGAAAAAATAAGCATTTCTAAAGGGCTGACAATAGGTAGATGAAGATAATAACTTAAGGAGTCTTACAGATTGCATGCTTTAGGCTACTGGCAAAGTTTAACAAACTTTAATGTTAGGTTAGCTTTTCTTTAAAAGACAAAAATGGGTAGATTAACAGTGATCAGACAGAAATGCAAGCGAATAGTCTCTCAATGTAATCTCAGAAATGGGCAATAAAAACCCACTAAAAGGTGAAGATAGTTAAAATCATTATGATGAAGAAATGCCCCCTAGTTCCCTGTGAACAGTAACCCTCTCCCCTACCCCATTCCTCTAGAGAACAAGAAAGCTTAACACAAAGACTATTACTGTGCCTCCTGTGTTGTTCAGTGTGGTTATCCCAAAGGACTATGTCATTTAAGCATGAGTTGTGAGGATTCTTACTTCTAGATTATGCTCTGAAAGGAAAGCATTCTTTTCCTATTTGCAAATTGGACTGAATGTGTGGAGCGATTAATCACAAGGTGGACAAAGACTCTCTACACTGCAGATGACAGGAGAAGATGGGAGGAGCTTGTGATACTGTCTAGTCATTGTATGTCCTTGATCACCTGGTAGAACTGTCTGGAGGGAAAAGCTAAGCTTATACTGTGGTTAAGCCACTGTTATTTTGAGGCTTTATTTTAAGTAACACACCCATCTCCTAACAAATAAATATAGTAATAGAAATATTTTAAAATGGGAAAAATTCATGGAAAGTATTCATGTCTCAGCAGACAGTTACACAGACTGCTATCACCGTTGTCACTGTCTACAGCCGCACAGACTGCCATCACAGCTGTCACTCTCTACAGCCACACAGACTGCCATCACAGCTGTCACTCTCTACAGCCGCACAGACTGC
>JADRCH010000288.1:5150440-5187622 GCA_019843965.1 Rhynchomys soricoides | reverse complement strand
CCATCACAGCTGTCACTGTCTACAGCCGCACAGACTGCCATCACAGCCATGACTCACTATGTCCAAGGAGTATTCTCAGCTCAGTTTAAAAACCACTGATGTCATTGGGGTCCAAATTTAGAACGTAACAAGTTTTAATATGTTTTTCACGGAGGCATATCCTCCCTAGTAACCTAGAACAATGGTTACTAGACAAGCCAAGTCCTAAACATTATACTAGATATATTTGCTTTGAAAATGTACTAATTTACATAGAGAGAACCTACCTTAAGATAGTAAATTAAATTTAAAGGCAAAAAGGGTTGGATAAAAACATTTAAAAGACAGAAAAAGAATCAATACATATATGTTTAATATAAGCTGCCTTTCTCCCAAATTGATAATGACTACCTGTCTAATATATCTTGTCTAAATGTATACTTCCTACAAGAGCATCTTAGCATCTTATCCCTGTGTCAGGGATAATCTGTCTCTGAGAAAAACAGCAGCTGTGATAGAGATTCACTAAAGCTACTTCTTAAAGCTGCTGTTCCCACTAAAAACTGTACTTCCATAGTCAGCCACCCTCATGCTGCTGGAGGAGCTGTCAGTCTCCAGCCTGATAAACTGACTGTGTTGAGTGATATTCTCTTTGCATGACAACACATCAGACAGGACTGGTTAAAATCCCACCTCTTGGACCTTTAAACACAAGAATGACCACACAATCACAAAAATACATCCATTTTGTAAAACAGATGATTAAAAAGTAACCCATTGGTGCAGAAGGACCATGTGACTTTCAGTTGCATGATCTCATCCACCCTCCATGTTTCCCTAAGGGGTGCTCAGGTTATGATATTTCAACTGTAACAGAAATATCAAATTGAGTGTCCTGAGTGGAGCAGCATCTCTCAAGATGATATTTAAAGTCATAACCCTTGGTGCCTGTGAATGCTATTGACTTTAAACATTATTGCAGGGTAAACAAATAAAGAAAAATAATCCCAGTAGAATAAGATGAGTCATTAAGCAAGTATGACTGCTGTCCTTATAACCCAGGAGGAAATAGTGTTTCATCTCGTGACCTGCAGGCATTAATTGGTATCAACTAATCACCATGGTGGCTGATACCCAGAACAAAGAGGTATGTTGATAACATTAGAGTATTATTTCCATAGTATTTTCTCAAACAAATCAAATGGAAGATAAATGATACCAAAATGGCAAGAGAGTGACAAGAGCAAGAACTGAGACATTGAACTCTTGTTCTAGTACCTCTCCTAGGGGCAGGGAGACACAGATGTTAGGATCAAGACATATTTAAACAGTGTTAACTCTACCACTAATGACCACTGCACCACCGACAAAGATAATCACCCTCTGTAGCCTTCAGTTTACAAGTAAGTACCACAGGACTAATACTTTCACTAAATCCACACAGCGTGTAGTAATGGCTAGCAATGTCACTGCTTAGCTCAATGTTGGTACAAAGTGGCACTTTACTCATGGAAGAGATAACCACCTTCCTAAGGACTCTGCTTCTCCTCTTTCAATCAGAAAGAGATCAGGCGAATAGGAAAGTGCAACATTCTAAAGCATACCTATAGTGCCATGAAAATTACTTCTATAATTACACTATACCAACTGAAAATTTTTATTCCATAAAACTTCTCAAATTTTGTTGACAGGAATATTTCTAAAATACATCAATTCTCATCTGTTTGTTCAGATATTGATATCTACTCTCAATATCTGTTTAGATGATATTGGGTAGCATAATAATTTTTGATCATTGGGCTGTCTATAGCTTTTATGAACATTAAATATCATTAGATAACTAATTTATATTATGTGTTAATATACAAGAACAATTCCTTGCTAAGAGCATGCTTATCTCATAACATTATCATACTTTAAAAATTTGCTTCAACTTTCATATACAAAGTTCCTTATATATCAAAAAAACCTAGTTATCCTAAATATTTTCTCTTAGAAAAAATATATAAGCTGTACATAATTTAATATTTTTCAACTCTTCTAAACTGTTGTTAGATAATCAAATGTTTAAACCCAAGTACAGTTGTTTAAAAAATGATAGGTTTCAAAAGATTTTAAGGCCCAGAAGTGGATGACACCAAAAAAACACTATTTTCCAGATACACCAAGGTAAATGAACATATGAATTGACAGAAACTAACAGCTTGGACAAAAACTGCACATGCTATAACCAGACAAAATCCCAGCGCAGATGAGGGCAAGCAAACACAAAATTCCAACTCAAGCCAAGATGCGTTTTGCAATTGATCCCATAGAAGAAGAAAGACCAGTCTACTTCTATGAAGTGATACTGATTAGTCAGTCACACCTCAGGATATATTCAACACTTAGGAATACTTGGTCATCACAATTGAACTCCATATATTTTGTAGTTTGGTTTGGTTTGCTCGTGAAACATTTACCAAGGGGATAACTACTCCACTGTAAAAAATGAAATTACAAAATTTACAGGTAAATGGATGGTGCTAAAAAAAAAAATCATCCTAAGTGAGGTAACTCAGATGCCAAAAGACAAATATCATATTTTTTGCTTATATGTGGATGTTAGCTTTTAAACCTTTAGTCTGTGTGTTACAAGCTAAATAACCATAGAGATTAGGTGCCTAATAAGGGATCAGGTGTGGTGGAGAGACTGACCTAAGTAAAGAGAAATATAATACAGAGTTATGGAGAGAGATTGGTGATATTTGGATAGAATTAAATATGGAGAGGATGGAAGAGAAGGATATGTTGCGGTAAATATTTAAGAAAATGAAACGGCATGTTTCCCTGCTTGTTCCCTGCTACTCTATGCCCCTGCGGGCTGGCCAGCCATGCACTGGCAAGCAATGGCTGACCTGTTTTTATCTTGTAGAGACTCTTTGGTCTGGAGCTCCCAAAATGTCTCCAGTCTGCACACTAGGTTCCCACTGGCCGGTTGCTACCATGCCAACCCCATGTTTCAAAGCCTCCACAGCCTCTGTGGTGCACATCAGGCAAACCCATGTTTTACCACCGTACCTTTCTCTCTTGAACCCAGACGAGCCACCATGTGAAGGAAAATGCAAGGCAAACTTAGTTCAGAAACAACGGCAACTCAATCGCCATGGAAATGGGGAGACACTAGCAGCTACATCTTGTCCTCAAGCCATCTCTGTCCAAAAGGACCTAACTCTTTCCTGCTTCCTCTCTTCCCCCATCCAACCTGGAAGTCCTGCCTATTTGCCCAGTGATTGGCTCTTGTATTCATGAGGGGTGGTTTACAAGAAGTCACCTGAGTGCATGACTTATTCCTCTTGTGCAGCCCCTCCCAGGAGAGTGGATTTAGCATCAAAATACAAGCAATACCAGGGCTATCCACAACAAGGATAAGCAAGAGAATATAAGGAGAGAAAGCTAACCCCAGAGGCTTTTTGACAAAACACATGGGCATCTACTACTGTAGAAGCTTCTATACAAGAAAGGATCCTAAATGGAGTCACCAAATAATAGGGGAGAGAATAACCCAACTAGACTTCTTATGCCATTAAGTAAAATGTCCATTGTCAAGAATAGGTTACATCTTGTTAAGTCATTAGCCAACATCTGCGGCCACCTTCGGTTTTTATCTTAGCCATTCTGATTGGTGTGAGGTGGAATCTCAGGGCCATTTTGATTTGCATTTCCCTGATGACTAAATATATTGAACATTTCTTTAAGGAATTCTTCTTTTTTTTAGCTTTATACCCCATTTTTTAAATAGGATTATTTGGTTCTGTGGAGTCTAACTTCTTGAGTTCTTTGTATATTTTGGATATTAGCCCTCTCTCTGATGTAGGGTTAGTGAAGATCTTTCCCCAATCTTTTGGCTGCAGTTTTGTCCTATTGACAGTGTCCTTTGCAATTTTATGAGGTTCCATTTGTCAATTATTGATCTTAGAGCATGAACCATTGGTGTTTTGTTCAGGAAATATTCCCCTGTGCCAATGTGTGCAAGGTTCTTTCCCACTTTCTCTTCTATTAGATTCAGTGTATCTGGTTTTATGTGGAGATACTCTATCCACTTGGACTTGAGCTTTGTACAAGGAGATAAGAATGGATCAATTTGCATTCTTCTATATGCCGACAACCAGTTGAACCAACACTATTTGTTGAAACTGTTGCCTTTTTTCCACTGGAAGGGTAACCAGGAAGGTGGATATCATTTGAAATGTAAATGAATAAAATGATTAATAATAAAAAAAGTCATCAGCCAAAGTGGCCCCACAGAACCACCCTAAACATCACAGGCTACTGTTTGCTCTCCAAAATCTGGTAGTAAGGCCCTATTTCCAAATGCAGCACTTACTTATGTCATGAAAAACAGAGAAGAAAACCTGGTATATAGCTTGAGAACTTCATCTATACTGACTAGTATTTGTGGTACTAGAAGGTACTCAGCATGCTACCAAAAAGGAAAAGTAATCATCCATATCTCCCAGGGACACATCCTTCAACCTGTAACAGTAATCTACCTGCAAGCTCAATAGTGGTACAAATGTGATGGGAGTAACCATCCATTTGTTATTCATTGAAATTAAGGCCTGACAGAACGCATACCTAACACTGCTAAAATGGCCAAGAACTTAAGACTAAATAGGCCATGGGTCTAGGATAAAACTTATTATAAGCCTGGTAAAGGAACATAGCAATAAAAATGACTCCTAATAACATACTATGATACCCATAGATCAGTGCCTTATGTCAACCCTTTCTTGGTTATAGCTCAAGACATAGTAGAGAGAGTAGAGATAAATTAATTTTCATGGAAGTGAAATATTCTGTGCATTAAAGGACAACAGAAAGTGAAAGGGTCTCCCCTGGCATGAAGAAACTACTTGCCAATCACAGATGCACACAATGCCAATCAAAATGCCAATCAAGATGCATGCAATAGATGTATCTTGAGTCCAAAACACAACTAACAAAAAGAATACTGGCAACAGATCTGAATGGATAGTCTTGAAGAAGAAATCCAATGTGCACATGAATTCAGCATTATTAACCATGAGCAACATATAAAGCAAAACCAGAATGAAATATCACTTTGCACACACAATGACAACTATAATTTACAAAACACAATGGCAGGTGCTATCAGGCATGAAGAAAAACTGAAACCTTTATTCATAGATGGTTAGAATGTAAAAAAGTACAATCTCTCTGAAAAGGAGTTTGGCAGTTCCTTTAATGGTTAAACATATTTGCCTTGTGACTCAACCTCTCCATTTGTGAATATATAACCAAGCATATGTTCACAAAAACAAACTCAGCAATGCTCATAGCAGTGGCAAGCATAACATGCACAATATGGAGAAACAAAGAATTCAGTATTCTTGGCAATAAGAAGAAATAAAGGATTGACTCATGTTTCCACACAGTTCAACATCCAAAAGAATATGCTACATGAACCAAACCCACATTAACATGAAATTTCCAAAATATGCACATCAAAACTAAGGTTTGAGTGCTTTGGGCAGAGTTGAGAAAGTGTGGGAGAAATCAAAGGTTATAGCTAATGGCTCTAAGATTTTTCTTTGGGGTGTGGAATTATCTCGAATTGTGATAATGCTATTTGATTATACTATATACCAGTGAACAGTGTGCTTGATATGAATGTATATGAATTATATACCAGTAAATATTATCTTGAAACACAATTTATTGAAGTATCTACTCAGGAGATGAATGTTCTCTGTGACCACAGAATATTATACCAAGGATACATTTAACATGTCTTTTGTATGTTCTATCTATTGAGTAGCCAGGGATGTAAGAAATACTGAAGAAAGACCCAATCCTCACATATAAGTATCTGATATATATAACAGATTGTGAAATGGGTGGATTTTAGATAAATGGTAATATTAATTTCAAGAACATGTCAATTCCTGAGATTCTTTTACATTTAAAACTTGGTTCCAAATTTATTTTTCTGAATGAACTGCATATTTCTGGATGAGAAATGCTCTCTTTAACTGCTTGATAATATACTCAATCATCCTTTAATCTCTTCAAAGCCATGGGGAGTGGGTTATATCCTCTTAATTTTGATATCATTGCTGTGGTTTGGACCTTAAATGTAGCCTAGTAGTTCTTATTCCTCAGAATGGCATGATAAAGGGGAGATAGAAACCTTATGAGCGGGATGTAATGTGTGGTTCCTGGTCATTGAGACAGACTCTACTCTTCATCTTCCTGGCTGTCCCAAAGATAAAGTATTAAGTTTTGCTCTGCCCTATGGTCCCCATCATGACAAGATAGCTTCATAAGTCTAAAGACAATGGAGTCAACCAATCATGGATTCGAACCTACAAAACTATAAACCTTCCCTGTTCACAATTGATTACCTCAGGTACATGCTGCAGTAATAAATTTCTGTCTAACACAATGCTTACACACCTTAAAGCCTGACAGCTTTCAGCCCTGAGTCCTAGAAAAGGAGAATGTGAGTAGAGGTGCCAGGACCATGGACTGTTGGAATTGAAATAGCCATCAGAAAAGAAAAAAACTTAACCTCTTTTCTCTCACTTGTCCAATTCCAACCCTTAGCTCCAGCATGCCCTTGTCTCAGTGAATTGCTGCGATGAATAGACAGAATTAGACCAGGTCTTCTGAGACCTGGTGCACTGTTCATTTTACCACATCACATTGTCCTTCAAGGCACAAAGCAACCTGTTTCTTTGTTCTCGACTCTATTGTCTGCCCAAGGGCTGGAATGTGTATATAATAAATCCACCATGCTTTAAAAGGGCTTCTCTTCTATACATCAAAGTTTGCTGGGCTCTGCTACGTTCATGAATTTCTGCAATTGATTGTATTTAACCTTCTGATTCATCCATGAATTTGTTTGACATCTTCTAATTAATTTGTACAGGAAAATTAAAATGGATAATAATTTCCATGTTCTTAAAAGCCATTTTGATATGACAAACAGGATAAATGTTTTCATTTTTCTTTTCTTTAGTTTACTTCTTATTGCAGTCTTTCTGGAGTCATTTCAGACAAAGGGTGTTTTTTATTTTTTAGTTTTTTGGGTTTTTTTTGGTTTTTTGGGGGGTTATCTTTTGCTTTTCTTTTTTTCTTATTCATTTACTTTTGTTTATTTACTTTAATTAGTCAGCCAGTCAGTTAGTTAGTTAGTTAGTTAGTTAGTTAGTTAGTTTAGTTTTTTGAAACAGGATCTCTCTATCCTGTCTTGGAACCTACTATACAGACCAAGATGGCCTTAAACTCACAGAAATCTACCTACTCCTGCCTTTCAAGTGCTGGGGTTAAAAGCATACACCACCATGTCCAGGGCCCTGTTCCATGTGTCTTTATGTGCTTGAGTGGAAATCTCTCAGCTGACATTTTTTTAAAAATTACTATAGCTATCCATTTACAGACCCTTCCTTCCTGATAAGCTATTGATTCAATGCAAGTCACGTACACAGACAACTTCACATTAAGTTTGACACTGAGAGCTTACTAAGCTTGGGTTCTAAATACTATATGTCTCTTTTCAAACATGGAAACTCTTGTCTCTACCCAAAGGACCACAGAGAATTATATTTTCTCTGAGTTAAAATTACTCCATGCTCGTGTAAAGTGGGGCTATTCAAGCACTCTCGGATAACATAAAGAACTAAGAGCTATGTGGAGTGATCTCATATTTTATTAACCAGCATCTTGGTCATTTGTGATGTTTGTCCTCTAAGGCATAACTGTTTTTAATGTCCTCTGAGAGAAACCTAGCATGGTTAGAGTTGAATCTCCTGAGTGCCAGGACCTTTGAAAACATCTTTCCAAAGAATCCTCATGATATATTCTAACTCTTTGTGACAGGTAATTTTACTTGTCTACTTCACTGGATTAAAAAATATTAATTTTTTTTTAAAATATCCTCCATTAATGAGACTCATATTTGGGTGTATCTGTGAGGATCCTGGCTCAGGCTTAGTAGAGAAGGAAAGATCTACCCAGAATGTAAGCTGTGTCATCTCAGGGGTCCGGGACTGAAAGAAAACGGTGAAGGGGAAAGTCAGCCCAGTGCCAGCATTTCCTGCTTTTGAATTTTTGATCCATGGAGATTCGCAGGGCCCTACTAACAATTCTCCTCTTACTATTGAGCCCCTCCATGCCTTCCCTATCATGATGGACTGGACCCATTTAAACCACAAGCCAAAGTAAAACCTTTCCTCCCTTTTGTTGTTTGTTGTTTTTTCTGGGTATTTGGTAGAAGTGATAAGAAAAGTAATAATACACATAATTCTCTTGATTTGAGAAAGTATAAGTATATTTTATGTATTCATGAGTCTTTATTATCCTCACTAAATCAGTTGATACATATTAATCAAGGGAAATACAGATCTACCTCACAAGTAATTTTTCAGTTCTTAGAACCACCCATTTCCTGTAACTAACATGAGAATAAAACATTATTCACTCAAATGCTTTCTCTGTGACAAAGTCTAGTTTTTATTTCTCATGAAAAAAAAATCGTAATTAAATTTTTAAATAACCTCATTGCCTTCTTTAATACTCATGTAAAATATTAGCTCCATTAATTAGCATATGATTCTGTTTGCCCAGAGTATACCTTCACTATCTGAAGAATGCCCAAGGTTCTGGGTAAGGCGGCACTCAACCCATTTGTTAAATTAGGGTTACTCAAATAAATGGCATCGATTACATAATATCCCCAGGTGCTTTGAACATACCGGAACTACAAGAATCTCCTTATCGACTTCAATGTTTTTCAGTACTAAACAGCATTAACGGACAGAAATCACTGACATTTCTATTTAATAAACAAGCACCAAGCTCTAACACATTAAGTAAAATATCCAAGCTTTCTCCTGTAGAATGTTTAGGGGCCTCAAACAAATCCCCCACTCTAAGGTAGCCTTAATAATGCTAAAATTATTGTCAGTGATAATAACATCATCAAGCAATTGCTGCAACACGAAGTTTTAAGTTTGCATATAAATGCTAATTTGACTAATCTTCATAATAATTTCATAGAACAGACCACATTATCTGTAATTCACATGAGCACTGTTAGTTAGTTCTTTTGCATGAGGCATGAGTCAATCGTCTGGCTGAATCAACTGAAGGGGAGTGTCTTTAATTAGGGGTTGTGGAGTCTTTTTTAGTCCATGCTTTCTTCTTTTTTTCTTTCCTACTTTATTTACATTTCAAATGTTTCCTCCTTTCCTGATCTCCCCCTTGGAACTTCCCCATTGCCCCCCTTCTCCCCCTGCCTCTATGGGGGTATTGCCCCACTCACTCACCCACCCACTCTCATCTTCCCTCCTTGGCATTCTCCTATACTGGGGGATCTAACATCCTCAGGCCCAAGGGCCTCTCCTCCCCCTGATGGCTAACAAGACCTTCCTCTGCCACCTATGTGGCCAGCACCATGGGTCCCTCCATGTGTATTCTTTGGTTGGTGATTCAGTCTCCAGGAGTATCGAGGGGTCAGGCCAGTTGCCACTGTTGCTGCCTCCCTGGGGCTGCAAACTCCCTCAGCTCCTTCAGTCCTTTCTCCAAGTCCTCCTTCTGGGACCTCACGCTCAGCCCTACGGTTGCTGTGAAGTGACTCTTGGGTCTTTTGAACTTTTGGGCTAATAACCACTTATCAGTGAGTACCTACTGTGTTCATTCTTTTGTGACTGTGTTACTTTGCTCAGGATGATATTTTCAAGTACCATCCATTTGCCTGCGAATTTCATGAAGTCACTCTTTCTAATAGCTGAGTAGTATTCCATTGTGTAAATGTACCACATTTTCTGTATCCATTCCTCTGTTGAGGGACATCCGGGTTGTTTCCAGTTTCTGGCTATTATAAATATGGCTGCTATGAACATAGTGGAGCATGTGTCCTTATTACATATTGGAGCATCTTCTGGATATATGCCCAGGAGTGGAATAATGCTTTCTTGACATCACTGCATGAGCAGAATATCATAGCAGTAGGAGTTGCAGGCAGAGGAGAGTTGCTTACTTCACAGTGGCCAGAAAGCACAGAGCAATTCAGGAAAGGGTCAAGAATAAGACACCCTAAAGTACTTGTCCTATTGACCTACTTTCTCCAGCTGTGCCTCACCCTCTAAAGTATTCAACTGCTGCTTCCAAAAGACCAAACATTAGAATATGAGCCTATGGCGGACTCTTATAATTAAACTGTAACGAGAACACAAGTATAGTATTCTGCCCTCCTCCCATTTGTCTCGATTTTTAGGAACTTTTCCTTATTGCTCCTATAAGTGAGAAGATAAAGAAGAAAGGTAAACTCATGACCATCTCAAAAAAAAAAAACCTATTTAAAGTCCTAATTTGGGTAGAAGCCTGGCTAAAGCATAAAATATAATACAAGTAGGGTGTTTTTTATGTTGTTGTTTTAGACAACTAAAAGATGTTACCAAATAGGCATTATTACAACATTTTCAAAACAGGTATGATCATCCCCAATTCATAAATGAAAAGCAGTCTAGGGAAAAAAAACCTTCTACATGCACAGGCTCAGAATTAACAGCACCAGGATTCGAACCCCGATCATGCATCTAATACAAATATATCAACCATTGGTACTCATACTGTCCAGGAAAATAAAAGTACATCCAGGATTTGGTAAGATCGATGGCTTTAGGCATCACATGGGGCAATAGAAGATATGACTGTTGTGTTTGGGAGGGTGTACAGAGAGAGTAAAAGTACAAGTAGAATTTCTGAGTGTTAGCACATGCACCACAACATACCCGACATTAGTCAGAGCCCATGCCTTTAGTTATATTTGTCAATGTCTCCAGCATGAGTCACTTGGTTCCTATGTCTGCAAAACTGATTTGAGAGAAATCTATTGGCTTAATGAGTACACTGAGGTGTGGCTGAAAGCCAGTGTTTCAGATAGTTGACTCTCTAGTCCTTTACAAATTAGAAATGCACAACTGAAAAAAATAGATAAATAAATACAAATATAATTTGCTGTGGGGGTAGGGGAGGATCATTGCAAACAAAATTCCAAGAAATTCTTTACTAGATTATGGAGCCACCAAAGAAGTACTGCAGACAACCTCAAAATGAGAGGATCCAAATACATCTGCATTTGTTCACACATTAGAGTCCCTAAAAAAAAAAAAAAAAAAAAGCCACAAGAAACTAGAGCCACGCCAGTTCTAAGATATTATCCTATCATCAGTAATTCATATCAATCAATACCAATTAAAGACACCACCACAAACTCCAATTCTACTTTTGTATGAATAGATACAATTTAGAGGTTAATCATCCCCCATGAATATTGAAGCTGCTTGGCTAAAAATATAACACCATATATATTGCATTTTGTTAATGGTCAAGAGTGCTCCCAATAGCCGTGAGCAACAATTTCAAATGCAAGTTTTATTGGGTAACGGCAGACACCAAGGCTCACTGTTGTGGTTTGGATCTAAAATGTCATCCACAGACAGGCTCATGTTTTCAATGCCCAGCCTCCTAGCCCGTGATGCTATTTTAAACTCTGTGAATCCTTTAGGAAATAGGACCGGGATGGCTGAAGTAAGTCACAAGGGTCTGGACTTTGAAGAGTATACCTGCCTCTAGAGGAATACTCTGTCTCTTCATGGGTCAAAGAGAACTACTACAACGAGACTTCCGACACCAAGACCTCCTCTATGACTTCCCCACCATGGTGGACTAAGACACGTGAAACCACGAGCCAAGGTAATTCCTTCCAGGCAGTATTTTGTCCTCTTGAGGAGAAACATAACTATTGTAATAAAATAATCAATGGAAGGCTTGAATAACTGATCCTTCATTTAACTAGGAGCTAGCTGGGATAATCCTGTGGTGAGCAAAAGAGAACACAGAACAAATTTTGTGTGTTTTGCTAGGAGACATGAAGGGCAAGTTACACTGTTTAAACACAAGGAGTCAAGATGAACTTTAATTAAATAGGGAGGTCAGAGAAGCCTCTAAGGAGACGAGTGAGGTAGGGAGACCTGGTAAATCTACAATGGGTGTGCAGAGCAAACACGGCCACTGGCAACCTTTCCGTCAATAGAATGACTCAATTTCTTTGCATTGCACATCTGTTCTTATGTCTTGGTGCCACACCTACAATTTAAGGATGTCGTTTATTGCTCCTCTGGTCCTCTCCTTAGGGCTTCCAGTTCCCCCACAGTTCTCTTACCCACCTATCCCTCTCTGCTGAATCCCTGACTGTCTACATGTCTAGAGCCATACTTGGTCCTCTGCACTGAGGTCAGTGAGCTACGTGAGTGAACAAATAAGGGCAGATATACACCAGCTTCCCTCGGATTAAAATAGTGAATTGATTGGATGCAAAATCAAATTCACTGAATACTTACAATTTGATTTTTTTTAACTTAAGTAAAATGTGCTTAAAAGTCTTAGTACAGTTGTGTTAATGGAGTGATATTTATGCAACTGCACTGGTTTTTAAAAAAAACACTTAAATATTAACATATATATATATATATAATACAATATTATTTTACAGATTTACCAGATCTCTTATTTCATACAGGCAAAAGTTTTATTAGCCAGATTCTACATTTGCATATATTAGCCCCATAACCAAATAAAAAATACTTCTGAAGTTATACTAATAATAAAGAAGAAAATCTCCTAAAATTTTATATATACAATAAATATACAATATAACATAATCAAAATTTACACTACTACAAAATGTAAGATTACTATCCAGTGAGAGAAAACACCAAACTAACACTTTTGTCTTTGAACTAAAAATTGCTAATTCCACACAATTTTTTAAGTCTTTAAATTTCACAGCTCTGTACATCCACAAAGCACAAACTGGTTTTGGTCAGTAATTTATAGATAAAAGTATAAAGCCTAAAATTAATATTTACCTATGAAATATTTTATAAGGGTTATTCAATTTTAAGTAAACTATAGTCATAAATATGGTACATATGAAGGTTATTAAAGGTTACTCTCTGTAGCAATCTGTATATTTTCTGTAGAAGTTACCATAATTAGTAACCATATATTTGTATGTTTATGTCTATCTTCTATCCTAAACTGAGAAAGTTTCCATCCTAAAATTGACTGAAATTTTTGCTGCAAAGGAAAATAGTACACATGTTAACTTGTCTGTGCTGCTCTGGCCCACTTACTGAGTGATCACAAAAGCTGCCAGTTTAGAATAGGTCTGTGAATAAGGTGAGACACCACAAAAGGCCAGGCTGCCATGTTCTGTCACTTGGGACTTACAACACATCAGATCTGATGGTGTTTTAAGTCCCAGTAGCTGACAAGGATGCTGGCTGGAAGCTACCCTACAAGTGAATCATAGTGAACTCTGAGGACTCTGCCACAGTTAACCACCCTCTCTTTGAGAAATAGCATTTGCTTAGCTTTTTACTAAGTCTTAACAAACCATGGGTCACCATCTTACCATAAGCATTATAAACTAATTGTTGGACCAACTAATACAAAGAACTTCAATACTAAACAGAGGCCATGTGTATAAGACTAAACTCAAGCAAGCCCCAGTGACACAAACAATTTATGTCGGGAGCTAAGCCACATGTCTATGGTCTATACAACTGTCTTACTATCTTCTTTCCTGTCAGCTCACACATACGACTCCATCAGGAGCTTGCTCTAACTCACTGACAGGAAAAGAAGCTTTTGCCGGCCTTATAAACGTTTGTGTAGGATATGAAAATCTTATAGGCAGGTGAACACCTATTGTAATGTAGCTGCTTTCTAATGCATCCCTGAGGACAGTGGGGGTCACTCTACCAGACAAAGAAATGTATTGATGAGGCCACTTGAGAGCAAAAACAATAATGAATGGTTGGCACAGAAGTCTGTGTTAAAGAATACCAGCTCTGGCTGTGTACCCAGTTCTAGAGAAAAGACCTATAATTATGAGCACGTATTTAATTATGTGTGTATGGTTTTGCTTTCATCTTCTTAGGCATTTATCATGTAACCTTTATTACACACAGCTATTATAGCTGTGTCATAGTGTTAAAGTCACCTGATGTAAAGAATAGTAAATGTCAACCACAGGCAATGTTCTCTTTCCAGAAATGGCTAGTGTAGTTTTGGTAATAAAACATACTTCAAAAGGGTTGTGTCGTATTACAGAAGGTTGACGTTTTCATTGCCCCACTAAAGGTGGTTGAAGAAAAGGCATGGGGTGCTAAGGTGACAAAGGTTGGACTCTGATGACAAATCCATGAGTTAGTTTGTTGAGGTCTCTGTCCTCAGTTATCACTGGCTGCCTTGGGTGTTGCTGTGAAGTCTGTTGTAGACATCATGGCATCTGCAATCAACCAACTCTAAGAAGTTTACCTTTAATAATCAGGGTGGGCCAGAAAGCAGAATGCAGGTTAACTAAAATGAAATTCTATTGATCTGTGGAGAGACATTTAAACCATTGCTCCAGAGTTTCTGGCCAGTCCTTCTGCCAGCTCACAAAGTCACTTATTTTGTGACCAGTCGCAAAACCCCTTGTAATGTTTCCCCTTCTAGATCTGATACTCTGGTGTGCCTGGGCAGACACAATTATGTTCATATTGTGAGGATGAGTAAGAGTAGAGCATATGAAAATGATTTAAAATATGAGATTTTTCAATACAAAATGTTAAAGCTGTCTAACCTTGATTTCCTGAAGAGAACCAAACTTACAGTATTATATAAAGAGCAGAGAAACTGAGAAAGTAAAGCCTCATATTTACCTACATGGTAAATAACCTGCCCCAATGCTGTACAGAATCTAATTCAAAACATTAGATTCCATGAGATACAAGTAATTAAATAATCACTTAAATGAACTGCCATTTGTTAAGTAAATGCCATCACTAGACCACATTCGCCATTATAAACAGTGCCTTTTTGAAAAGTAAGATACAGATTTTCTTAGTTTCAAAACTTTATAGCAACCTAGTAAAACAAAGTTTTCTTTAATATAGATATAGCATCAGAGTGATGACTCAGTCCTTAAGGAACTTGCTGTTCTCATAGAGGCACTGGGGTTGGTTAATCACCCGTGTCAGGAAGCAGATGATCATTTACAACTTTAGTTTTAGAGGATCTGTTACCCCTTTCGTGCTTCCACCAGCACCAAACATGCACACTATGCACAGACATACATGAAGATACTCAACATATGCACATAATATAAAAATAATATAATATAAAAACAAATAAATATTGTTAAAACATAAAGCTTGAGAATACATGAATCTTGTTTTGAGGGAGGGGTTTATTTTACATTGATCATGGATACATCAGTATATGTAAGGTCTGAGCCCAACAAGAGAAAGATATTTAAAGCAAAACTGGAGAGATTCAGTGCCCAGGGTCCTGCTCCTTGGCAGTAAAAGAATTTGGTGTAACAGTCCCTGCCAGGAAAAAGGCCAATGACACTCATGTCACTATAAGGAAATTAGCTCAGCAGCTTCCACTGTTTTTCTTCCTCTGCAAGCAGGCTTCAGCAGTAAACAACCACCTGCCACCATTTTTTTTCTCTGACAGATGACCTCTTCCCAAGGATAAATCCAAAAGGCATAGGAATAGCACATCCATGTTTCATGTGTCACTTAACCTTGACTGCGTGTCAGCAGTTCCAACTGTCAGGAATTCTGACCCTTTTTCAAGCTAATAAGGCTTTCCATGAGAAAACTGGCCAGGCTGGTCCCAAGTTGCCTTTGGATGTCCTCATTAGTAATATAGGACACATACTGACTAACATACTTGTGTTCTACACTTCTTGGAAACGAGTCACGTGACTTTCAATTGAAGAATCTCAAAGTCAGTTTCTATAATACTGAGTGGTATACTTGCCCCAACAACCCTCAATCTTCATAACTGGTAAACCTGAACTAGCACAGCTTTTATGATACAGTGACTTCACAGAATGTAACCTTTGTTCTAGCACCCTGGATGGCTCACTATCCCCTCCACCCAAGCTCAACCCTGGGGGGCCTCAGCACCTATGACCAGATTTCTTTGGTTATCTGCCCAGATATCACCTTTCTCCAGACTCTGTGTCACCATGGCCAGCCCACTTGCTGGGACACCATCTGCTGTGCTTTCCCGGTCCTCATGGTCTCCAACCTCTTGGCTGTCAGATCCACCTCTGTTGCCATCATCTCCTTCCCTCCTAAGGAGCCCACTGACTTACTTTGACACTCTCCCATCAGTTAAAGTAAATTACAATTCCAGGCACTTCTTGCACTCTGATGCTGATGGAGAGTCTTTAAACAAACGGAAACATCCCTCAACCACCAAGCTCTTTGGTGATATTATACTATTCTCCGCCCTGTTTCTAAATCAGAAAACACTCCAATTGAACAGGTTTCAAGCATAATGAAAACAGATGGTTGTTTACTAGTTTCTAATAAATGTTAAGACATGTGCCAACCTGTGCTAAAGAAATCTGATAAGAAGTGGAAAGTTCTCACAGATAAACAGAGGTGAAAAATTAATCATTGAGTTAGCATCCCAAACAGCCTGCTTTCCAAAGCACATATGTAAAAACATAACATTAGCCCCTTAGCATGGAAACAAAATGTTCACACAATTAGGAAACTATTTTCAAAGCAGTTATAGGTTTTTGTCAACATATATGAACTATAAAATATGTAAATATTTTATCATACTTCTAAAACAGTTCTTTGGTTTGGTAAATAGTCTTTGGTTTACAAAAAAAAATGAAAAATACAATCATCAGTCAGTGTCAGACTCTATAGCTATGCATTAATCAACATAAGTTTAATAAGTTAAAGATGCATTGAAAACAAACAGCCTTAAAGTGATACCTTCAACTGGAAAAAATTCATAAACATCATAGCAAGTAACATTAAATAATAATTAAATAGTCATATAAGGAAACATTCTATATACTATACAATCAACAATGGATTTTACTTTAATAGCCTTAGGAGAGAAATACTAATACCAGTTCCATTTTATAGATAATGCCCCTGAGGCACATAAAGGTAAAGCGATTTGCCTGAGTCCATGTAGCTCAAAAAAGGAGCAAAGGAAACTCAAGATTGGCAATTCATGACTTAGCTTACTGCACTGTACTGCACCTCTGAGTGATTTCAGAGACTACTGTAGCCAGACAGTGCCAGAGCATGTTAGGAAAGAGATTGAATTTCCAACTGTCAAGTTCTTTCCCAAAAATCTTCTTGAGGTTTAACGTCCACCATACATTAGAAATGTTATAAAATTCCATGCAAGCAAAACCAACAGAGGAATTACACATTGCTGCTGTAATCACAACTTCATGTGGTATGGATATTGCATTTAAGATATAACAAGAGAATTCGTGAATTTCCAGAGACATTCATGTTGAAGAGCCCTCTGGAATCAGCTCAGAGTTAAACCATGTTCTCTATTACGCGCCAATAATAAAGGAGCCGCATACCAAATGCAATACCAATTCACATACATGCAGTGTGAATGTGACCTTGAAGGACTGCTGTTTTAGCCACAATTTCAGCAATCAGCCATACATAGAATTGTTATTTGCTGAAAATTTTTGATAATTATATTAGCAGCTAAAATATCTACAATGCCTTCCGAACGTCAGACGAATAAAAACAACCAGCTCATAGGCATCTCTAGGACAATGATGTCACTCTGGGATAGTGATGTCATCTTCTTAGTTACTGACTTGACCTTCTAAGGTTGTACATTTATGTATACAGTTTTCTATCAATGGAGTTTTTAATAAGTACCAAAGCAACATTTATGATGTTTGCAAGGTGAGAGAACAGTCTGACAGTTTATTGAGCTGTTTTGTGTTCTTGGGTATCTATAAGTTAGAATTTTAACAAATTTATCTGAAGAGAATATAAATGGAACCTGATACGTAATCCATGACAGCAGTTATTACTGTGGCATGTTATTACACGTGACAGTTATTACTTTTAACATGCTACATAACTTATGCCAAATACACTAGTGTTTTAAAATTCTGTTGCCAATATGCTGATCAAGAACACGGATTTTATTTATTTTATGAATATGTAAAACAACTTAAAATATGAACAAATTTGAAGGGAATTTAATTTAAAAATTAGTTACATTCCTTTTAATCTTAGGAGATACACTGGTGTCAAAGTTCAAACCAAAATGTGATAAATGTGACTTATTTGCCATAGTACCATGCACCATTAATGATACAAACTTAATGTTTACTTAGTGCCCAGAACTGCTGAGGCTGCCTTCAACTATAGGAAACTCCAGGCCTTGGCTGCAGCTACAAACTCTGGTTTTTCAAGCTGACATAGTTGGCTCTGTCTCCAGAAGAATGTTGACATACCCCAAACCTTTGTAGAAATGGACATGCCATGTCCATTAATTATCCCCAAATCAAAACAACCATGGGGCAGAGCCTTGCTGAGAAGTCCCTAAGTAGGCCATGGACTCTTATGACCAGTGAATTCAAACTTGACAAACTATATTCCCCTCTGTATTGGAACAAATGGGACAGACTGCTTCACCCAGAGGGAATCAGTAGCTAGGTTAGGTTCCTAACACCAAGGAGGCAGTCAAATGGGAAAAGGGGATACATTGAAGCTATATTGTTACCAGCCATCCTGAAATCAGAATAGCAGACTGTTTATTTTGATGAGGAGCTCTAAGGACTCATTGTATTATCTCTATTCTTTCACACATAAGCAACATAACGAATAAAGAAATGGCTAAAAATGGTTTTGTATTTTATCCTATGCAACTGTTTGATTATGAGATTTGGGCTGCAAGATTAGAGAACCAACATTAACCTTGCTATGTAACCTAAAGGAAAGCTTCCAAAATTTTTAAAAACAACCAGTCCCGTTAAGATCAAACATTGCTGTAGACGTGGTTGGTTGGTTAAATATCACAGCCAATTGTAAGTCCGTCATTTTGGGAATTGTCATGGACTTGAAAATCGTTTTCATTCACTAGCTTTTGTTTAACAGAAAATATTTCAGCCCCTCAAGTGAGACCTACAGTTGGCCTGAATGATGAGGCAGGTAGTACACGAAACTAGGAGAAAACAGCGCTCTGCTCCAGTAGCCTGAATATGAAAGCCAACAAGTGTGTTCACTGGCAACAGCTAGTGTGATTCATTTGGTTATCATTTGCTGCTGTGTTTCTGCTTACGTAACAAATCATTGACTAGGTGGAGGCCTGTGATCAGTTGACATTTGATTCAAAAGTAATCAGTGACGGTCAAGCTTGTTGGTTTCATTTTGCCAGTATAAAGGTTGTGGGTACAGATAAACCTTAGGCATAAGAAGTCTTGTTTATTTTGAGAAAGTCAACTCACTTGTTGTGGTCTCACTTCCTCAACAGACAGTCTGACTCTCCCTGTGACTTGTCTGGTCTTGCCTTAATTTATTCATGTTTTCCAACTTCCCATCCACTTTAAATGTTATCATCTTCAAATGGCTTCAGTATTCATCATATAGAGACCCATAAATTTAGGATGCTGTGGAGGTTAATCATCTCTTTCAGGTAGATTTAAAGTCACACTAGAAACATACCTTTTGGTTTCTATGAAGTAGTTTCCAAGAAGATTTAACTGATGTGAGAAAATCCACACTTTTTTTAAGTAGACAGTCCCATTGCATGGGCCAGAGTTCCAGATTGAGTAAAAAGGCCAAAAGTGAGTTGAGCATCTGTACTCAACACTCTGTGATGCCTCCTGACTCTGATGAATCTCTTCCTGTTTCTACTACCATGCCTCCCCCACTCCAACAGGCGGTGTCTTCCCAAACTCTGAGCCCAAACAAACCTTCCCCCCCTTCCTTATTTCTTGGGAAATATTTTCTCATAACAACAAAGTATCTAACGAGGATGCTTTCTTCTAACTCTTCCAGAAATAAAATCCTGCTATTGTGAACCCTCTTAAGAGGTAAGCAGGAGAGTAGCCATGAACAGCAAACAAATGCTTGCATTTCCAATGAATACACAATTCCAAAAGGAGAGCAGAGCTAGAAAGATAGAACCTCACTGATCTTAAAAACAATGTTAAAAGAAGTAGATGCTTTTTGTAAATTTAAAATGTGCCAATCAAAACAACATATTGAGCCAATTACTGAATATGTGAAAAAATACTAAAAGTATCAGAACACTGTATACTGCTCATGATGCTTCTGAGAGCTGACTAGCTGTAGCGCTGTATTAAAGGGAAGCTTCGGGCTGTCACAATGTACGTTTTCTCAGAAGTGGGAGTTGATTTTATTCTTTACTTGCTATATTGCTTAAATGTCACAAGACACAATTCACAACAGTTCTTTGACTGGCAATGGGCTAATGTTACAATAAAATTAAGTTGAAAATCTTGTAGGTCAAAAGTTGTGCAACATACTTAACCTACGAAACACTAAGGCTTAGAAATGTTACCCTAGAGCCTTTATTGTTTCTTTCATGGATGCATGGCTGACTGAAAGCTGCAGCTTCCTATTGCTGTAGACAGAGCCGGAGTGTTGTAATACATAGTGCCATTCCAGAAAACACTAACATTCAAAATTCAGAATACAGCTGCTAATGAAAGGGTATCACTTTCCCATCATAAAGTAGCAAAGTTACAAATCAAACCATCTTGAGTTAGACACATGCTACATAAAAACAGCATAGATTGTTACACACAAAAGCAAGGTGAAAGGCAAACTGTAAAGGAGAGCATTCAGTATAGAATGGCTCATTTACTGTAACTGGTAAGTGTGTTTAACAAACAGCTCACTGAGTTTACAATGGCAACAGACTGTTTCTAACTGCTTTCTTTGCCTTCTGTTAGAATGATCTGGGAATAGCTCAACCACAGAGTCCTTTTGGATTTCTCAATGACTAATTTAACTTGTTCAATTATTGAGAACCACAGCATGATGGATAAACGGGAATTGATTGCAGTACAGCATCCGAATTATAGCAAACCTAAGGTCACTCAACAAGCATTAGCAAGCTGCCTTTGAACGGGTTGTAACACATTCAATCTCATCAAGTTCTCTTTTGATATAACAAACTAGAGTTGACAATCTAGATCCCTTGGCATAATCCAAAACCTACATGCTGAGCTGAAAATAAAATAAAATTGTTCATAAACTAAGCATGAAAATTAGAGCTTTATCACTTAATCTTTTTTTTTTTTTTTTTTTTTTGGTTTTTCTAAACAGGGTTTCTCTGTGTAGCCCTGGCTGTCCTGGAACTCTGTAGACCAGGCTGGTCTCGAACTCAGAAATCCACCTGCCTCTGCCTCCCAGGTGCTGGGATTAAAGGTGTGCGCCACCACTGCCCGGCACACTTAATCATTTTTATTGTTTAATTTAAATATTGTTGTCTATATACACATGTGTACACATGTCCACAGAGGTCAGAAGACTATGTTCAAGAGTTGTTTCTCTCTTTCCCCTGTGGCTTCAAGAGATTGAGCTCATGTTGGCAAACTTGTGTGGCAAGTGCTTTTTGCCCACTAAGCTCTAAAACTTTTATTGTCACCAACATTAAATTCATCAGTGTATGTTGATAATGATAGATTTCCCTTTCACATTAACTTTGGGACCCCAGCCTTTACAATGAGAGTTCCTCTAGATAGAGGTGAAATAGCAATTTTGGTTGCACCATACCTGACAATAATAAGACCAGGAACATTTCCCTTCAAATTACATCATCGTACCACTCCACAGCTATTATCTATTGCATTTGAAAAGCTGGAATTATTTCATTTTTACTACTGATGATATGTTTTCACATGTATAAAATTAGAATTATTCAAAGATGTTACAAATAACTTCTAAAATATACACTGATGTGAAAGAATTATAAAAAGTCTGCTAAAAATCCCCTGCTGTTGTGACTACTGTAGCTCAAATTTAGTCGGTCTTTTTGATGAAAACTGCCGCTTTTCCAGGTTGTTGCTTGGAATGCTGTCATTACATTTAGCCAGTATATAAATATTATGACATCAAGATACATATGATCTATGTCTATATCATTTATCTGTATATAGATTGCTATATCTATATATCTATGTATTTATGTATTTATTATATCGATATATCTAAATGGATGGATACATAGATAGATAGATAGATAGATAGATAGATAGATAGAATGAGATTTTTGCTATATTTTGACTTAACATGTCCATCCTTGATAGTGTCCTTAGTAACCTTTGCTGCTGAATGTAGAAAACCAACTTACCCATAGGCCTCTGCTTTACTAGGTCTTTAAATAATCTTATTTTTGGAATGTCAGTCAGAACTTACCAGATTCATTGATTCTACTCTCAAAATAAAACAAATTCATTCTTAGGGTCATGCTGTTAGTGTCTCCTGTTCATTGACACATAGGAAGTTTTAATACAATTCAGCCATGGATTCCTCTTTTAAATACAATGCTATACATAATCACACAGATATTCACTAAATGATTATCATTCAGTTATTTCTCATCATTTTTCTTCTCATATCAATCTTTATTCAATAATTGTGTATTTATATTTCTCCAAACTTTAACCAATTATTGTCACTATGGTCATCGAATAGTCAAGATTTTATCAACATGAAATGTGTGCATTACATGTTTGTTTTACATGCTATGCTCTTTATGGGGTTTTCAAATTAATGTAATTCCTCCCATATTAGTAACGTTTATGTTGCTGTGATAAAAGATCATGAGCAGAGAAACTGAAGGGAAAAATGTCTATTTGGCTGACAATTCCAGAAGGATAGAGTCCACAAAGACAGGAAGAGCATGGAACAGGCAGGGATGGCAGCAGGAACACGAAGCTGACCGGTCACATCTCAACCACACACAGGAAGCAGAGAGAAAAATGGGGCTGTGGCTGTAAATCCTCAAAGCCAACTCCCCAGTGATACACTTCCTCCAGAAGGGGTGCACTTCTTAGAGATTCCATAACCGCTCCAAACAGTGCCACCATTTGGAGACCAAGAGTTCAAATACAGGAGCCTATGGGGGACATTACTCTTCAAACCATTACTGTTCCTTTAAGTTTCTGTATTAGTGGTGGGAAGTAGCTCGCTGTCTTGACATATTTTGATATTCAGAAAAAGCAAGTTCTTAAATTATCCTTTTTTTTTTCCACAAAAGGTTTTCCCCAGGCCATTCGTTCTTCCATTTTAATGGCAAGCTTCTCTCCAAATTCTTTTTGAGGTTGCAAATTTAATTATATTAAATTCGTAAGTGCATGTGAAGTGGGTAAACTTTTATACAACATTTATTATTTTTATACAGGAATGCAATGGAGACACTGCTCACTGCTAACTGTGTTTTGTGTTTTGTTTCTCCTCTCGTTTCCTATCCATAGGTATGCATGACTGCTGTAAATGAAATTACTTTATCATATTGTCTATTTATTGTATACAAGTAAACTGATTTATATAGTTGTCCTTTTTAATGTATGAGTACACATTAGCTGTCTTCAGATACACCAGGAGAGGGTATTGGATCCCCTTATAGATGGTTATGAACCACCGTGTGGTTGCTGGGACCATGTGGTTGAACTCAGGACCTCTGGAAGAGCAGTCAGTGCTCTAATGGCTGAGCCATCTCTCCAGCTCCTACAACTGTCTTTTCTATGCCTAAGTAACTGTGCCCTTCTATTCTGATACTCTTTACTTTGTTATGTTTTCCCTAATAATGACAACTTTTCAAAATTACAACTTTTTTATTGGTTATTTAACTTTATTTACATTTCAAATGTTTTCTCCTTTCCAGGTCTCCCCTTCAGAAACCCCCTATCCCATCCCCCCTCCCCCTGCCTCTATGAGGGTGCTCCCCCACCCACCCACCCACTCCTGTCTTGCCTCCCTAGCATTCCCCTACTCTGGGGCATCGAACACCCTCAGGCCCAAGGGCCTCTCCCCCCACTGATGTCCAACAATGCCCTCCTTTGCCACATATGGGGCATCATGGGTCCTTCCATGTGTATTCTTTGGTTGGTGATCCAGTCTCCAGGAGCTTGGGGGGGGGGATCTGGCCAGTTGACACTGTGGCTTCCTACAGTGTTTAAAACTAAAGGCTCATAGGTTAATCATCCTGACTACTAATTTAGTTTTGCTACTTAATGTCTGTGACCTTGGCCAAGTAGTTTTAGCTTCTTTGCTTCTCAGTTTCCAAGTTTGTAATGAAAATGAATAGCAACTAGTACCTCCTAGAAGTTAAAATTGGAAAAAAGAATGTATATTTTAAGAAATTTAAGATAGTTTTTAACACAGATAATAATTTCTATTATACCCTCTTTTTATTATACCCACTAGAATTTATAAAGTGAGATTAGGGCCAGGTGATCAAACTTACCATACAGTGAACCCCAAGTTTTTTCTGATTTCTTGGGAAGATTTTCTTATATTCTCAGTAGTATTTGCTATTTTAACTTACTAAGTGGTCAACACATGTGTTTTCTTAAAAATAAACATTTGGAGTCTGTTAGAAAATCAAAAGTGTAGGTATTATTTTTTTGGTATGTAACGGTAAAATTATTTAATTAAAATTTCCAACTTCGGCCACCATCCAATTACACGTGCACTCTATAATTTTTTCTTTTGTTGACTTCTAATTTCTTAAGCTAATATTTTGAGGTTTTTCTCTTTTGCTCTTCTTTTGTTACTTCTCGAGAGAGTTGTAGGGTTTAGTGTTTCGCTATAAAATGAATGTGTAAACTATGCTATCTCTTCACAGAGCTCGCTGTGTAGAGAAATAATGTGCTCCTTAAGAGTGCAGATTCCAGCAATGGAGGGTAAATGTCTGATGAAAGTGAGGTGCCTTGTTCTTTTAAGGCAGTATTTTAGCTTCTGTTCTCCATACTGGTCAAGGACATAGGTTTGACAGCAGACAAAATTAGACTCATATCCAACCTCACCACCCACTGACTAAATATGTGCAGTTAGCCAGCCAGTCAGCCTTCATGACAGAAGGAGGACAGCCCTCTTCACCTCCTGCCAGAGTTGAGAATTAAATTAAAAGGCTTCTATTTATAAATCCTGAGCATTCATCCCACCACAATGACCCAGTAACTGTTTTATACACCACTTTTAATTGTCTTCAAGTATGAAGCAAGAATTTATGTTCGTTTTTTATTTTCACCATTTTAGAGATTAGAATGTCTCCTGTAGAAATATGTTTTTCACAAAATTATTTTACTAAAATCCTTTGCTTATAGAAAGCAAATGTCAAATGAAGATGCTATCCTTCGTCGATAAGTTTGAGGGTGGACATTAAAATTAAAACATTTCAATAAGACATAGAACCCACCGGGCAGTGGTGGCGCACACCTTTAATCCCAGCACTCGGGAGGCAGAGGCAGGTGGATTTCTGAGTTGGAGGCCAGCCTGGTCTACAAAGTGAGTTCCAGGACAGCCAGGGCTACACAGAGAAACCCTGTCTCGAAAAACCTAAATAAATAAATAAATAAATAAATAAATAAATAAATAAATGACAGACATAGAACTCATTACCACTGTCTAAATCTTAGTTGTTGGAAAGAAAATACATATAAGTCTCCAGACCGCAGGCAGAGAGCCGACTCCCCTGGCGGTATCTACTTGTTGCTGCTGCCTCGTTGTACTGTTCTCTTGGGGATCCGAGAGTAAGGGAACACTTCACCCAGGATGAAGCCTGGTCAGTGCTCTCACCCATCATTCAAACTATGATGGAGGAGCAAATGAAGCCTGGTCAGTGTTCTCACCCATCATTCAAACTATGATGGAGGAGCAAATTCCTCACTCCAGATAGCAGAACACAGAACTAAGGGTTAGAGTGGCTGCAAGGCAAATTCCACCATGATAAAATACCATTAAGATTACACATGCTTTAAATGTGTGCAACTACATCTATAAATCAAGATATATACACATAAATGGTTTAAAGGCGTTTTATATTATTTTCCTAGTCCTCAAAATGTATTCATTTGAGTTGGATATCCACCAGTTAGACCATCAAGAGTATTTCCTTGAAAATAGTTATGTAATCCTAATATTTGCAAGGCTGAGGTCAAGGCCTGGGCTCCATGTGCAAGAGCAGCTCAGGCTCTAGATAGCAAGTCCCTGGCTGCCTCACAGAAACAAAACATAATTTACAGGCACTGTTTATTGTGGTCTCTCAGAAAAATATTTCCAAGGAGAGTAATAGTTAATGTAATGAATTTCTATCCAGCGTTAAAGACTAGAATTTTAAAAGGTTTTAATGAACAATTGGCTCTCACTGAGAGAAATTAAAAGAGACATAGATCAGAAGAATAGAAATATCAAAATATGGTCTTTCTCTACTTCCCAGGCCCCGAGGAGACACCTGATGGAAATGTGTGTAGCCTTTGCTATTTATCACTAGTAATGGTTGACATAACAGCATTGAGTAACTTTCTAAACTGAGGTCATCTCTCCCTAGCCATTCTTCGCTGTCCCCTGGCTTTATAGTAATAAAGATATATTCAGTGATACCGTCAGTCCAAGGACTGACGGGACCAGAACTTTACCTACCTTTATCGTTCCTGTCCGAACCTGGTCTCAGGGCTTTATGGAGTCTGCCTCCCCAGACTAATCTTGTGTGGTTTCAAGTATATCATGACCCCTGAAGGAAACAAACAGGAGGAAAAATTATAAAGATAAATGTCTCTGGTTCTTTGTTCGTCACTGAAATAAACAAGTGTTTTCTTGAGCAAAACCATGTCACTTATAACGATAAAATAATCTGGTAACTTTTCTGTTTCTCTAAGATAAGGAGGACAGATTTCTTAAGCAAACAGCTGCCTGCCTTCATAGATGATAATAAGAAATATGAGTGTATTGTAGATACCAATTAACTTCTGATAATTGAGCAACCTTTCTTGATTTTTCTGTCAAACTGTGTAAGAATAGCTTACCAAACGTTAACACGAAAGCACGTTTTTCTTCAGATTTTCAAATTTCCATTTCAAATGGATTCTCTAGGTAAGCGCAGCATTTCTCAACCCTGTGCCTGAAAAGGCGACATATCCCTGCAGCAGTTGTCTTCGATTCCTAATGCCAAGGAGCAAGGCCTTTGTATACCTGAGTCATATCCCACAATACTGGAATTCTTGGAGGAAAAACTCCCATAAAACCCAGCTTACACATGATGCCTCAGTGTCTAGAGTTAACCTGAAGGTTTCCTGTGAACAGGCAGCTGACCTACTTGCACAATTTTTCTGTTTATATTCTTTAGGTTTTCTACATAAAATGTCACCATTTTAAAGCTAATAATATACAAAAAATAAAAACAAAAAAACCCTAGTTCTTTTCATTTCCATAGATATGTGAGCAACATGGCTACAACAACCTATGAGCAAATAATGTCCTCTTAACTTAAACAATCTATATATGTGGACAGACATGGACTAAATACTTCTTGTCCAAGATGGAAAAACAAAACAAAATGACAAACAAACCCAATGCTCTGTTTTGTTTACATTTTATGGAGATAATCCAACCACTGTTTCCCTAATCCTAGGGCTAGTATTGTCATGCTCTTCTGTTCATCCGTGTTGTCCAGTTTTAGTAGAGTTAGCACTGCAGGAGAGAGCCCACTTTTATGTTATGTATTTAGAGACTAGGGCCATCTACTCTCTTCTCTCCCTGCCTTGTCAACCATGCATCCAGTTCCAGCTGTTCCAGTGTAATGGTCTGAAGGTGACTTCTCCAACTGTGTTCATACAGTCTGGCTACTCCCCCCTCACACCACCTCTTTACCACCTCACCGTTCTCTCCGGAGGTTAGAGTTGCCCTAGCCAATCTCTCTGCTCTAAGACTCTTCTCTTCTAACCTGTCCTCCACAGACCCTTCCCGTTAATGAAGCAATCAAGCTTTTAAGTGGCTGTGTTATTTACAAGTGGTGATATTTCATTGTGGTTCTCAGACAATGTATCTGTTTCTCACAATGTAAACATTGCACTGGCCATTCTTTTACGTTGGTTTTCAAGGAATTTGATGATTCTCCTTTGCCTTCCCCATTTTCTAGAGCTTCCAAGTGGGCATTAAGAGCATCTCAAGAGCATTGCAGAGGCATGAAGATTGATGCAAGCTTTAGCGCCAAATCATCCCTTTATCAGGTGCTAATTTAGTGGCTCACCTTTTGCCTTAGGTAAGGGACGGAGCATTGACAATTCTGGCTGTCTCTCTAGATTACCCTGGGATTCAAGGATGGTCCCATGCAATGAAATAGCAAATGTGCTGCTGTTAATATCTCTGAAGAACAAGAAATAGCAAAAGCAAAAATCTGCTTCTTCTAGCAATAGATCTTGTCTGGGCCCTGGGAAGGATCTGCTCACACTCCTACGCCTTGGTTTTTTGTTTGTTTGTTTTTTGTTTTGTTTACGGATGGGAAGTCCTAAAGAAAGTGTTTCTGCTTCCAAAGACAAAGAGTATATTCTTGTGTGATTGGATATTAAATAGACCCTGAAGTTAAAAGAGAGAGAATACTGCAAGTTCTCACTCATGTCTGGAACCCAAAAATCCACATAGGTCTCATAGAGGTAGAAGAGAATAGGGGTCACAAGAAGATAGGGGACAATGGAATGGGGGATGGGCAAGGGGGATGACAAAGGCAGATGATGCAGTACAAAGCCACCATTAGAAAGGACAGATCCTTACATTCTATGGTACAGTAGGGTGATCATAGTTAACAATAGGTTTCCAATATTTTTACAAAGGTACAATTATTAATATTCTTACCATAAAAAGTGATAAATGTTTAGGGAAATGCCTATGGTAATTACCTGAGTTTATAACACGACATATACCAAAACATCATGTTGCATGTAGGTTAAAAACAAATAAGAAGAAATAGACTCAAAAAGCGTTAAGTCTTGATTTAACAAACTTGGCATTTAATGATGGTAAAAGTGTCATCTAGAATATAAGTATCAACAATTTTCTTTTTTTTAAATTATATTTTTATTGGATAATTTATGTATTTCAAATGCTATCCCCTTTCCCAGTTTCCTCTCCAGAAGCCCCATCTCCCATACCCCCTCCCCCTCCTTCTATGAGGATGCTCCCTGTCCCACCCACCTACTCCCACCTCACAGCCCTGGCATTCCCCTACACTGGAGCATCAGGTCTTCACAGGACCAAGGGTTTCTATTGATACCAGACAAAATGATCCTCTGCTACAAATGTGGCTGGAGCCATGGGTCCCTCCATGTGTACTCTTTGGTGGTTTAGTTCCTGGGAGCTTGGGGGGGGGGGAGGTCCTGGTTGGTTGATATTGTTGTTCTTCCTATGGGGTTGCAAACCCTTTCAGCTCCTTCAGTCCTTTCTCTAACTCCTTCATTGGGGTCCTCGTGCTCCGTCCAATGGTTGGCTGTGAGCATCCACCTCTGTATTTGTCAGGCTCTAGCAAAGCCTCTCAGGAGACAGCTGTAACAGGCTCCTGTCAGCAAGCACTTCTTGGCATCCACAATAGTGTTTGGGTTTGGTGTCTGTATATGGGATGGATCCTCAGGTGGGGCAGTCTAAGGATGGCCTTTCCTTCAGTCTCTGCTCCACAATTTATCCCTGTATCTCCTTTAGACAGGAGCCCTTCTGGTTTAAGAATCTGGAGATGAGTGGGTGGCCCCATCCCCCAACCAGGGGCCTTGCCTAACCTCTGGATATGGTCTCTACAGGTTCTCCCTCCCCTTTGTTGGGCATTTAAGCTAATCTCATCCTTATTGGGTCCTGGGAGACTCTTGCTTTCCTGGCATCTGGGAATTTCTGTTGGCTACCCCCAGTTCCCCATCCCCCATTGCTACACACCTCTGTTCACGTTCCTGACCCTCTTTGTATCATCCCCATCTCCTCCCATACCTGATCCTGCCCCCTTTCCCCCTCCCCCTCCTCTCTTTCTCCCAAGTCCCTCCCACCCTCTACTTCCTAAGAGTATTTTGTTTCCCCTTCTAAAAAGGACTGAAGCACCCACACTTTGGTCTTCCTTCTTTTTGAGCTTCATGTGGTCTGTGAATTGTATCTTGGGTATTCCGAGCTTTGGGGCTAATATCCACTCATCAGTGAGTGCACACCATGTGTGCTCTTTTGTTACTGAGTTACCTCACTCAGGATGATATTTTCTTAGTTCCATCCATTTGCCTAAGAATTTCATGAAGCCATTGTTTTTAATAGCTGAGTAGTATTCCATTGTGTAAATGTACCACATTTTCTGTATCCATTCATCTGTTGAAGGACTTCTGCGGTTTTCCCCTGGCTATTATAAATATGGCTGCTATGAACATAGTGGAGCATGTGTCTTTGTTACATGTTGGAGCATCTTCTGGGTATATGCCCAGGAGTGGAATAGCTGGGTCCTCAGGTAGTATTATGTTCATTTTTCTGAAGGTCCACCAAGCTGATTTCCAGAGAGGTTGTACCAGCTTGCAATCCCACCGGCAATGGAGGAGTGTTCCTCTTTCTCCACATCCTCGCCAGCATCTGCTGTCACCTGAGTTTTTGATCCTAGACATTCTGACTGGTATGAGGTGGAACCATTTTCTTTAATACATTGGTAGTAACACAGAAATTAATAAATACTTTTAATAAAGAAATAGCTGGAAAGATTGCTCAGCCATTAAGAAAATTTGTTCTTGCAAAGGGCTCAGTTCCTAGCACCCTCATCACAACTGCCTGCAACTTCTGATGCCTTTTTCTGGCCTCTGCAGGCACCTGCACCTGTACACACACACACACACACACACACTAAAAGTATTCCTTAAAAAGATATTCCTTGTCTCAATCATTGAAATGCAGGTTAAGTAAAGATGTGTGCACAGCAGGGCATTTGCTATGCTTCCAAATCAAAGATATCAACTCAGATTCTATGTAGTCAGTATAATGGCCTCAGCTCAAAGAAATCTTTTGTTTGGACTAGAAGCACACAAAAACCATCACTAACCCACTTTTCTCTGCCCTCTAATACATGACCTGGCATGAACAATCCATCCTTCTGGGTTCCAGGTAAAATTTTTATAGGAGTCTAGCTGACACTGGATGAAATAAATGCTAGTTGAAATTAATAAATAAGTGTCTTCTTGCTTTGACATTCCTACTGCTTTACATAATTAATCCTCAACTAAAGTTGATGGTAATCATAAACCAAATGGGAAAAGGTAAATATAGTCCTGTCATAATTGACTTTTATCAGACTAATGGCTAAAAGTCATTACTTTAATGCTAACTCTGTTTGTTAGTGTAGAATAATACACATAAAATTGCCCTCTCCATCAGAAAACAGGTGAGTATTATGTCTATTCACATAGTTGTGCAATTTATCTCTAAAATGTTATCTTCCAAAGCAAAAACTCTATGCCCGTAGGCAATCATCTGCATCCCTCCCTCCCAGCACCTCTAGTAATCACCATTCACGATTCTGCTTTACACTATGAATTTCTACCTTTTTTTTTTTTTACACTATGAATTTCTACCTTTTTTTTTTTTTTTTTTGGTTGCTTAAAAAGAGGTTTTTTATTTCTTTACAATGAAGGGAGCTGAATGTGTAGGTCAATGTGCCAGGCAGAAGTGGTTCCTCCCGTGGCTTTTTCCTTGGATTGGAAACCACCATTTATCCAGAGCATCTCTACACAGTCTTCCTTCTGTGGATGTCAGTGTCCTGATCTCTTATGATGATACTAATCCTATTGGACTCAAGGCTGAATTCTATCACCCAGTTTCACAAGTCACAGCTCTAACCTTAATTTGACAAATTTAGAGAGAGGTCCTAAACTATGTATTTCTTACAAACCCGTTATTTTGTGACTGGCTAGTTTTTGGGGGTTTTTGTGTTTGTTTGTTTTGTTCTTTTTAGCATGGCATTCGCCAGGTTTTCCCATGCGGTAGCACATGTCAAAATTCTCTTCCTTTTAAAAGGCTGGATGAGACTACAATCTATATACTATACCTTGTCTATACATTGATGAACATGACTTGCTCCTACATTTTGTGTCATGAGCCGAACACTTCACACTTTATTCCATTTAAACCATCACAACCTACGAGAATGAAAGCTTTTCCTAGCTTAATACATCCATCCCCAAGGTCACACAGCTAATAAATCCCAGAACCAGAATTTAAGCTTAGCTCCGCCCAACTCCAGGTTTGGACACCATGAGACCCTGTAATGTTCTTGGACTTTTGAGTCTGCCTTTATGTACCTTCTCACCTCGAGCGTTTTTCTCAGGAGAACAAATGCTTTTTACCCTTTTAATTTTCAAAGCCCTAGACGAATCCTAGCAGATGGACCCCAAATCTATCTAAAATGCTATTCATTTCTACCAATGATTTTTTTCTAACCACTTATCCTTCCTTCACATCTTACACTAAAAGAAATACACTTTCTTATTTTACAAAACAAAACAAGACAAACAAACAATAAACAGAAGCAAGACTGTTAATGCTGGATGAACCCATTCTCCTATTCAGAGGCTTGGATGGATACAAATATATTCGATCAAAAGGGGTTCTTACTAAAGAGAATTGAGTCAAATCCTAAACCAAGTAGCTTAGTTACCCAAGTGATCATGTGGATTTCTTGCACAGTTTAAAAGACAAATTCATTGTAAATACTGGCATGGCCCTCATAAAATGATATAATGCTTATGGCAGAAAATAATGACTAAGAGCATGGATTTTGAAGACTGATTTTTCTGGCCTTCTATGATCAAGTTACTAAGTTTTCTGGATCAGCCTAAGCCACCATGAAACAAAAGCCTTAAGAGTCAAGTGTTTTGTATGTAGTTTTTAGAATTAGCCTAGTTGTCTATCAACAAATGAATGTATAAAGAAAAAGTGATGCTTATACACAAAAGAATTTTTGTTTAGCCACCAAAAAAACCTGAAATCTTGACATTTGCAAGAAAATGGATGGAATCAGAAATCAGCTATACTCAGAAATCAAAAAAACATGTTTTCTCTGATTCTGATATTCATACACGCACACACACAAATATATACATATGTTTGAATAGATGTGCATGCATTAGTCAACAACTTCTAATTAGAACAACTTCTAGCAAAAAATGAATTCCATATGTTTCAGATTATCAACATTCATATGAGATAAATCATGGTTCTTGCTAATTGTAAAAGTTCATAGGATAGAGACAGCATCAAGCACCTTACAGAGATGCTCACTTTCCTGTGACTACTCCTATAATGAACCTCAATGATGCACTAACTCTATTGTCTTCCATGCATCACTGTGAATGTGTGTTAAACAGATCTCTGTATGCAAAACTTAGCAAGAATTTTTAAGTTTTTCATTGATTTGTTTGTTCATTTTACATCCTGATTGCAGCCCCTCCCTCCTCTTCTCTCAGTTCCACCCTCACATGCTCTTCCCTCTATTACCACCACCCTTTCTCCTCAGAGAAGGGGAAGGCTCCCATGGGTACCCACCCACCCTAACACATCAAGTCACAGCAGGACTAAGGGCAGTCTCTCCCACTGAGGCCAGACAAGACAGCCCAGCTAAAAGAAGGGACTCCAAAAGCAGGCAACAGAGTCAGGGTCAGTTTGCTCTAGTATTTATGAAAAATAAAACAGAACAGAGACTGCACATGCCACGTCGAACAGAGGCTGGAATTTTCCCACACTATCCTGAACTGAGTCATGGTCTGCAGGAAATTTGCCTGAATCTTCATAAGCATTTGCTTACCAGAGAAACATTGACTTCTAACATGAGAAGTCAGCCATCCCCAGAGATCTAATGAGTTTCCACATTTTTTTATCAACTCTTGAAGAGTAACATATATACTATATAAATATTAAAAATGGAATGAAATAAGACAATTTCCTGACCTTTCTGTTCAGAAGGAAAACCCAATGGGGTATCTCAAATAGTAGGAGCAAATTATATTGCCATTGAATTAAGTATTTGACTCAACAGGGTCTCCTGACCAGAATAGAATTAGCTTGCTAGTTTTTCTTAAATGTAAATATTTGCTTAGATAAATAATGTTAACAAGGTACATTACATATTCCATGTACCATGATGAAAAATGACATCTCGTTGGCCCAGGAGACCTACCTTACAATCTAACCTGAAGGGTCTAAAAACTACAATCAGGTTATTTGTGTGAGAATTCCTGCTGCCACTGCTATGTGTCTTTCCCCAAGTTTACATTCAATTCAATTTACAATTCCATACAAGGCATGTATCTCCACAGTATACACGTTACTATATTTGATAATACGGTCAGACACTTACTGATAACACCATCCTCTGAGGGTAGTTCCGACCCTTCCAGGATGTACTGCTCCTCCCAAAGGGAGTGGACCCACCACCACTTTGACACTCCATGGAGGAGGATGTGGCACCAAGAGGCCCCTGGTTGCTCGGCAACAATCCCTTATGACTGCCCCAGAGGGACTGCTAGGCAACGGTGCTTCATTTGCCCCAGCTGTTCCCAAGAACACTCCCAGCTCAGTGGCTCTCAAGTGGGCCAGGTTCACAGGATGCCAGAGGTACCTGGCTCTATGACTAGTTACATAATATACACACATGCGTCTCAGTAAAGTCTCCACTGTTGTTAAATAAAAATCCGGTCAGAGTTATTTTCCAGCTTTGAAGGGTACATTGAATGTATTTTTGATTTGAACTCTATCTCTTGAGAGTTACAGAATCTGTCAGAAAAACTAAAGCAATGGAAGTGAAATCTAGAAAAGTCTATGTCTGAAATAAATAATAAATGAGCCAATATTCATTAAGTCACATTGAATGTACGACTTCCAAAATTCTCATCGTTTCAAATAACCTAACCTACTTTCTGCTCATAGAAAAGTGGAGAAACACAAGAATTAAACCACAACGCTCCTGCAAAACTATGCCAGACACATTTGGAGCTGCTTCTAATGACACATGGCTATGACTTCAGGACTTGGGAGTCTAGGGACGACATAGTATATGAGACCATGTGTGGTTACATAGTAAGGCTCTCAGGAGGGACAAAAGGCAGGGGAGGGAGAGAAAGAGCAAGAGCGAAAGAGGAGAGAAAATTTAACTCTACAAAACATTTGAGTTGTACAACTCTAGTTTGGCATAGCAACTTCCAAGCAAAACTTTCTTTTTTTTCTTTTCTTTTCTTTTTTTTTTAAATGTATAGTTAAACCCATATTGAGATGTTGTGTTCCAAGGTTGCCATAACAACTCAACAAACCCAAAGTAGTCATATTTTCTATGTCTAACCCACACCTTGAAGACAACGTGTAGTGAATAAATCTGAAAACTTTCTCCAACCAGACATGAGCTCTGCCCTGCCCTCATTCCCCTGATGTCCCCAAATTCTTCAGGAGAAAAAGAAGAATTCATGAGGAGGGGCATGGGCCATTAGTCATGTCACCACAGAGCAAATGGAATTCCATTACTCTTCCAGTTCATAGCCTTCAATAAAGGCCAAGCATATATAGCCTGACTCACAGAACACTTCTGAATCTATTTCCTGGTCGGTGTCAAGCCCTACCTGCTGCTATCCCATACAGCACGAATGAATCACAGTTCCTCAAACACACCTTGCACTTCAAATCTCTTCCATTTTCCCAGAACACATTCCTCAGTATGTGAGAAATGACTGGCTATCTTTTAAGATCTGGCAATTATGTCAACCTCCACAGAGAAACTGGCCCTGATTTCAAGCTAACTGATAAGACAGCAGATCGTGTCCACACTTGATCAAAATTGCTATGCTGAATTCAGTCACATTGTTTTGAAGTTCTTTACTTTCCTGTTAATCCTGTGCTCTTTAAGAGCCTAGGCTACATCCAACTTGACCTTGTTGAGGCCTGGCCTAGTCCTTAGGATTAAGGAGTTCAACGTGGGATAATGTATTGTTGATTAGAGAACAGTGCTTTAGGGAGAAGTTGCAAAATTCCTAAATACTGGGTACGTTTTAATGTCTTCTGCTTTTCTTCTGTCTCCCAAGTGGTCATCAACACACATCAAGGATGGGAAATGATAAAATTTGCCAAAAATTCCATTCCCTGACTCCTCTTAAACTATAATGATATCCCTTGAGTGACATAGTCCTTATAATCTGGTCACCTGTATTTTTGTTTCTTTTTCTTGCACTACTAACCTTCTAGCCCAGGTTATTTTGTTTTGGTTTGGTTTTGGCAAATTAAACAAGTGTTCTGCCACTGAATCTCCTGAATCCACAATCTGTGTCTCTCTTCCTATAATCATGATAATGGAACACTCCAAGGAGCTGTACATCCAGGAGCCAATCACTGATACTCATCTGGATCCCATCTCAGAAAAACAATTTTCCATACTAATCAGCAATTGGGTTTTGCTTGTTTATCTTTTGAAATGGGCTCTTGTGTAGACCAGGCTGGCTTCAAACTTGTTATAAGGCCAAAAATGGCCTTAAGTTTCTGATTGCTGGCTTACATCTCCATGTCTGGCTTATATGGAGGTATTCTGGATTGAATCCAAGTTATTCTAACTGTAAAACCTCCAAAATAGTCCCAAGTCAGCATTTATTCAATATTTACCTCTTTCAAAGTACTAGTCCAAAAATTAAACAGGACCATGGGAAAATAATACACAAAAGCTTATGAATCCAGCCATCAATACAATATCACACGGCCACTCTTTTTCTCTACCACTCCCTGGAGCTAGAGATACCTATAAGCCTCATGCTCCTGGTTTTATTTAGTACGGAAGAATCTTAGGTCCATACCTGCGCATGAGCAACTCTTAAGCACATTTATGCTAAGAGTAGTGTGAGCATCTAACTTGAACACAAATTCTGAAGACTAGAAATAGTAATGCCTAGCCTGTCTGTGTTTATGTGGAAAGAATTCTTAACCTAGTGAGCTGACCAGTTACATGCCCTGCTAAGGCTGTGTGTCTTGTGTGTAAATATTTTTTTCTTTCTCCACCATTAGTCTTCAATCCACAAGCACCTCATCGACCTAGTCTAAACCCTAAGTGCAGCCTTCACACGCAAATACCAGTCACAACAGTGGAGATGTGCTAGATGCTAGAAAAAGGGGAGACAAACAAATGCTGTGATCTCTACGATGCGAATACACTGAAAGAGCAAGAGTGAGAAATTTCTGGAAAACAAAAGGGCAATAAGTAGCGAGCTAAGTTCTGAATCTAGATCTAATCTGAATCTAGATCTGATCTGAATCTAGATCTAATCTGAATCTAGAT